>PVIH01006382.1:0-111918 GCA_004025045.1 Sigmodon hispidus
TACACACTACACCTCCCCACACACTCTATACACACACTACACCTCCCCCCACACTCTATGTACACACTACACCTCCCCCACACTCTATACACACACTACACCTCCCCACACACTCTATACACACACTACACCTCACACACACACACACTCTATACACACACTACACCCACACACACACCCATACACTCACTCTTTGGTTTACTAATATATTTCATATTTCTAAATCAACTTTCTAGGATTGATTCTTTCAAAAAGAGTGCCTTAATTGGGGTTTCTACTGCTGTCCTGAAACACCATAACTAAAGCAAGTTGGGGAGGAAACAGTTTATTTGGCTTACCCGTCTACATCACACAGAGCAGTTATTAGTAAAATGAGAATCGTGGGACTTAGTTCATGATATTCAGGTGGAAGCATATATTACTGGGTAGCTGATGCAGAGACGGAGGCCAGGTAGCAAAGTCTAGACTGAGACACAGGTTTAGGAATCTTCACTTTAAATGAAACCAATGGAAATGGTAAAAGGATAGACATTCATGTAGTTGGGGGTTTTTGTTTGTTTTATTTTCTCTTTCCTCTGTTGGTTCTTTGGGAGCCCACCATCCAGCTCCCAAATAAATCACATGGAGTCTTATTCTTTCTTATGAATGTCTGACCTTAGCTTGGTTTGTTTCAAGCCAGCTTTTCTTAACTTAAATTATCCCATCTATCTTTTACCTCTGGACTTTCACCTTTTTCTATTTCTGTATATTTTTCTTTACTTATTTTTTTTAAATTTATGGGTTTTTTAATTTTATGTGCATTGGTGTTTTGCCATGGGTGTCAAGTCTTCAGGAGCTGGAATTACAGACAGCTGTGATCAGCCATAGGGGTACTGGGAATTGAACCATCATCCTTTGGAAGAGCAGTCTGTGGTGATATATTTTATATTTAATAAAACCAGTCTGGAATATCAGAGAACAGATCCACCCACAGTCAAGCCAGGAGGGTCAGAGAGTCGTAACTCACGTCTTTAATCCCAACATGGGAAAGACCAGGAGTGGTGTGACCTATCCTTTTAATCCCATAACTCCAGAGACAGAGATCTGTGTTTCTGTGAGCTCAAGGCCTAACTGCCAAATAGAAGTAGCTCACACCTTGAATGTTAACTCTAGAATATAATGCAGAGATGAACCCATAAGTGAAACAACTGGGCGAAGAAGGTATTTAAGGCAGGCGTAGGAAGACAGATTCATTCTATAGAAGTAACAAGGAGCCAGGCTAAGGACTCTGGAAGATACCTTTCACCCTGAGAAGCTGTCTGGGTGAGAACGACAGTAATCTGTTTCCTCTCTCTGATAGTCCAGCTTTTCCCCAATATGGGGCTCTTGCTAAGCCATCTCTCTAGCCCTTTATTTACTTCCTACTCCAGGGCTGGCTGGGTAGCTGGGTGGCTGGCCCCTGTCATTGTCCTCTCCTCCTTTTCTTGCTCCTCCATCTTTTTCTCTCAGATTTCTTCTCCTACTTATTCCCTTTGCCTTCCAGCCCTGTGTATCATTTTTCCTGCCTTGTTATTGACCATTCAGCTATTTCTTAGACCAATGAGGTGTTTTAGACAGGCAAAGTAACACAGCTTCACAGTGTTAAGCAACATAAAAGAATGCAACACCTCTTTGCACCATCATTAAACAAATACACCACAGCATAAACAAATGGGACCCATCTTAAATTAATATTCCACAACAGTTCTTTTTGTGTTTATATACTGAAATCATGACTCCTTATATGCAACATATGTGACAGCTTTGAGGGGCTTCTAAGTCCAGGGCCCTCACATACGGAACTATAGTGGTTTTATCAAAAGGGAACTCTGAGAACTACTATGTTTTCTTTCTAATAGATGAGAAAATGACAGTCTGTAACCTACATGAGAAGCCTCATCAGAATTTTAGTATGTGGTCACCATGACCTTAGATTTCTAGCCCACAGTGCAGAGAGAAACATGTGATTTGTAAGTCACCCACTCTATGACACTTTGATGAAGTGGTCTAAGTAGTCTAAGATGGGTGCTTTCTGAAAGGAAATAAGGAAAGCTCTGGGTTATAGGAAAATTAGACTGCTAATGTTGAAAAGTGACTCCAAACAAGAATACAAGAAAGAACTGGCCTTTAAGAGGAGAAGCAGGAGTTGTACATAGTGGTAACGTCTAAGGTAACAGGTTTTGAGATAATGGAAACAGCCAACAATATTGTAAAACAATGCCAAAACCAAAAGAGTAAAGATGTATGCTATGAGCTAGGAAAGGAGGCATGAATGAGCAAAACAGCATAGTATGTTCTTGGGAGAGCTGGAAGCTTGGCATTCACATTTTTGGATGGGCAGGGTGTGGCCATGAAGAACTTGCTACGTAGACCAGTCTAGCCTTGAACTTGGAAAGATCTACTTCTTCCTGCCTCCTGGTGCAAGTGCTGGGATTAAAGGCATGTGCCACCACGCCTGGCAGCCATTCACATTGTAAAGCCTTCTAGAAATGTATTCATACTTAATATCAAAGACAAAAGCAAAGCATACACTTGAAAATTAGCATTAGAAAAGTTAAAAACACTAAAGGAAGGTCTGTTGACTGTAAAACAAGGTACTATTAGAGATCTGCTTTCTAACAGTGAACCATATATAAGGCTCATCCACAGCAATAGTTATAAGTGTTACAACAAACACAAGCCAAGACTCTCATTACCATTCAGATTACATAAAAACCTGGTAAACAGTTTTGCAAAAAGTAGGCATTTCATCAATATTTTTTTATTTAAGAAATGAAAATAGGATGTATCACAAAATATCCTGAGGAGACCATAAGACAGCTCTTAACTGTAAATAGGAATAATAAAAATGTATGTGGTAATTTAACATACAAGAAAACTCTTATATGATAAATGGGCATAGATACAGGTTCTTATTAAAGCCTGAGAAAGGTCTAGCAAAGAACTTCTCTCATGGATTCTTATTACCCATGGACCATGATGCAAAACAATCTGTACCAAAGCATCAGAAAATACTTTGACTTCCAACTGTGTGTGGTCAAAAAAAAAATTAGAAAATCAAAAGGGATAGAAACAGATTGATAAGAAAAGAAATACACCTTAGGTAGATGATTCAAGAAGATAATTTAATGTAGCAATAGTAATAACACATATACCAGAAATGCTTGGCAGGAGCATTCCTTCAAAACTCATCAAATTTGTCTTCATAAGTGCTTATTTTCCTGTAAAACTTCTTTTGAGAAATTTAAAATGTACAGAAATGGTAAAAAAAAAAACAAAAAACAAAAAAAAAAAAAAACAGCTATATTCTTCATCTGGTTCCGTAATGTTAACCCCCCAAGACCCCAGTCCCCCAAGACTCCCCCAATCCTCTCAACCCCCATTTGTTTTTTCTTGAGTCAAGGTTTCTCTGTGTAGTCCTGGTTGTCCTGGAACTTGCTCTGTAGATCAGGCTGGCCTTGAACTCACAGAGATCCACTTGCTTCTGCCTTCTGGTTGCTGGGATTAAAGGCATGAGCCATCACCACCTGGTGTTCTTTTGGCTAACAAGAGTTGTTTACCCTTGACTTTTCATCCTGAGGTTGGATTTTTGGGGTATGTCATCTATTCTGCCCAATACCCCCTCGTTCTATATTTGTTTCCTGTGCTTACACTCATACTGACCAACTTTTGGCTCAAATATTAGATGATGCACCACATGAAAATGTACATAATGTGGAGTTTTAGTCCTGTTGGTGATGCTAAGGATTGAATATAACACACACACACACACACACATACACACACACACATACACACACACATACACACACACACACACACACACACACACACACACACACACACAGGGGTAAGTAGGTCTTACCTGATGGAAAAGGATTCTGAGAAACTGTTGTAGCTTAGCTACTTTGCCACAGCAAAAACCTACACTCAGAAAACTGTATTCAAGTTAGGCCTGGAGGCACAAGCCTGTGATCTCAGACGATGGCAAGTTCAAGGCTAGCATGGCAACTTAGCAAGATCCTACCTCAAAATAAAAAGTAACAAAGTACTGGATATACAGCAGGTGTTCAGTAGCAGAGCACTTGCCTATTATGTACAGGGTCCTAAGTTCAATCTCCAATACTACAAATAATAATGAAGCAAAACTTTATACTCAAAAGCTAACTGAATTAAAAACCCTACATTCAAAAGATATTTGAATTAATAATTTTCTCTGTACAATTATCAACTTACTATAATTAGGTTCAATTAAGAAGAGTTCACTTTTTCACTTATTTAGAGAAGTCTCATTTGCACCCTATACTCTTCACTTTATTCTTTTTTTTCAAAATTTTTTTTTAATATTTATTTTTATTTTTTTCTGTGAATTGGTGTTTTGCCTGAATGTGTAACTGTGTAAGGGTGTCAGATCTTGGAATTACAGACAGTTGTTAGCTGCCATGTGGATGCTGGGAATGGAACTCAACTCAGATCCTCCAGAAGAATAGTCTGTGCTCTTAACCGCTGAGCCATCTCTCCAGCCCTCAAATGTTTTTTTATTCAACTTTATTTGGCATGCATTCGTGTTTTGCTATGGATGTAGGTTCCCCTAGAACTGGAATTAGACAGTTGTGAGCTGCCATGTGGGTGCTGGGAATTGAACCCAGGTCCTTTGAAGGAGTAGCCAGTGCTCTTAACCACTGAGCCATCTCTCCTGCCCCACTCTATTCTTTAAGAAACTAGTTATCACTGTTCTGTGTGTGTGTAGGGTATATGAATGCCAGCACACAGGTGTCACAATGTGCACACAGAGGGAAGAGCACATATTTTGGAATCATTTTTCTCCTAGCTTTACAAGGCTTCTGAATCTTGGACTTAGGGTAGCAGGCTTGTACAGTGAGTACTTTGTTGTAGAAAGGTTTCCTGGGCCATTTGGGCCCGGAGGTTTGGAACCTGGTCCACGGCAGCTTTTGTCCCCCAAAGAAATGAATCAGACACTTATATTACTTCATGTTGTTCGACCTATGTCTCAAGCACATTACTAGCTAGCTCTTTCATCTTAAATCAACCCATTTCTATTAATCTGTCTGCCACGTGGCCCACGGCTCACCTGTAGCTCTTACATGTCTGTCTTCTTCGGGGTTGGATGGAGACTGACTAACTCCACCCTTCTCCTACCTGCCTGTCCTCTGATCCTCCACCCACTTCATGCTCTACATAGGCCAAACCAGTCCTTTATTTACAGCATACAGAGAGCATTTCCACCACAGTACTTTGCCTACTAGGTCATCTTGCTGGTCCTTCATTCTATTCTGACCCATCCATATGGTGATATATTGTATATTTAGTAAAAATTTGTCTGGAATATCAGAAGACATAATTACCCACAGCCAAACCATGAAGATTGGGGAGTGATGACCCATGCCTCTAATCCCATCACTAGGAAAAAGAAATCAGACTGGATCTCTGTAAATTCAAGGCCTAACAGCCAGGTATTGGTGGCACACGCTGTTAGTCCCAGCTAACAGAGAGGCAGAAGTAGGAAGATCTCTGTGAATTCAAGGCCAGCCTGGTCTACAAAGCAAGTTCCAGAACAGCCAGGATGGTTACACAGAAAACCCTGTCTCACAAAAACAAAACAAAAAAGTCTGGAGAGATAGCTCTGTCCTTTGATATTCCAGACTTTTTTTTTTTAAATTAAATATACAATATACCACCATAGGTTTATACCTTCTAGATATTATTATTCTTTCAAGCACATATGCAGTTATAGTAGCCTTCTCTTATTCATGAATATTATGTTTCAAGACTCCTAGTTGAAGACTGAAGCTAAAGTTAGAACCAAATTTTATATTTGTTTTATTTTATTTACAATACATATATACCTGTGACTTAATTCAATCAAGCTATCCTGTTGTAAAGGGTTCTGGCCCAGACTTCTCAGGCCTGAACCAAAGATTAAGTCTCATTCTCGCCCCCACTTTGCCTCAAATAATCACACACAGGCTTATATTATTTTTACACTGATTGACCTAGGGCCCAGACATTTAACTTGCTAGCTCCTTCATCTGAACTCAACCCATCTTGTTTAGCCGCACAGCTGGGTACCTTTTTCTCAGAGCAGCATTTCAGCTTCTTTCCCCTGTGTCTGCTGCTGTCTCCTCATCCTGTCTGTGGTGGCTCTCTGGCATCTGTCTGGCATCTGTCTGGCATCTGTGTCTGCTCTGAGATGCACAGGGGACTAGAGAGATGGATCAGCAGTTAAGAGCACTTACTGATCTTGCCAAAGACCCAGGTTTGGTTCCCAGCAGATGTATCATGTGGATCACAACTGCCTATAACTTTTATTCTGGGGGGATCTGATGTCCTCTTCTTGCCTCCCCAGACATCTGCATATAACACAGTGTGCACATAGATAAGCAGGCACGCACACATAAATAAAAATAAAAACTTAGCACAAAAGTAAATTCACTAAGAATATTTTCAAGAACTCTGTGTGGTGGCTTGCATATGAAGTGCTCCCTAGGATCATATATTTGAATGCTTAGTCAACAGGGAGTGACTCTTTTTGATATGATTAGGAGGCGTGGCCTACTGGGAGGAAGTATGTCACTAGGGGTGTGGGCTTTGAGGTTTCAAAGGCCCATGTCAGGCCCAGTGTTCTCTCTCTGTTTGCAGATCAGGATGCAACCCTCAGTTACTCCTCCTGCACCATGGTTGTCACTCCACGGCCATGTTCCCTGGCATGATGATAATGGACTAAGCCTCTGCAACTGTAGGCAAGCCCCTAATTAAATGCTTTCTCTTATAACAGTTGCCATGGTCATGGTGTCTCTTCACAGCAACAGAACAGTGACTAAGACACTGTATCACATTAACATACCCAAAGATAGCATGAACAAGATGTTATGATAAAATCATATTATGGCACAAATATCTTTTGTTAAATGTTAAGAGCACAGTATCCTAATACATTTCATGAATCTAGAAACAAGGTTTTCATAAGCAAAAGGTAGATCATCTGGTAAATGGGAGATGCCAGTTGAAGATGCTATCAAGATCCTCATAATTAAAGGATTTGGGTTGAATGTGGAATTCCTCAGAGGGAATTCCAAGCAAGTATTCCTCTGTGGGAAAGCTGGCCTGAATCCAGTCCTGTGACTCTATCTCTACTCCCACCGATTCAGAAACATTGGCTAGATGTAAACTCACCTTTGAGGAAGAAAGGGTTGAGACACAGCAGGGCTCAGCCTATCTCTGCCCTTAGCTGAAGTAGCGGTGGGCACGGCTCCGACACTTCCTGCTACATTTCCCTCCCAGTTTCCTGTGGATTTGTGAACGCACAAGGGGCTCAGGAGGATTGAGATAAACTTATAAGAACTGTTGGCTAAAGTGTCTGTAAGAATTTAGGTTGGAAGATAGTATTGTTTTGATAGTCAGACAGCATCCTACAACACAAAAGGAAGGTGTTCTATTTCTGCTTAGATCACATTCTGGCTTGGCTCATTATAAATCCAGGAACGCTGGGGCAGAAGCTCTCTTCAATCCACCCACATATGGCAGCATTGGGCTGTGGGAAGAGGTGCACAGACAGGCTGTGTCCAGTGACCAAGGACTTGCATCTACTTTTGCATGTGGTGAGGCCTCAGAAGTTGTCAAGATAAAGACGCACGGTGGTTTGAAAACCAGTCTAAGGGCTGGAGAGATGGCTCAGAGGTTGGGAGCACTGACTGTTCTTCCGAAGGTCCTGAGTTCAATTCCCACTAACCACATGGTGGCTCACAACCATCTATGATGATATCTGGTACCCTCTTCTGTATACTGTGTACATAATAAATAAATCTTTAAAAAAAGAAAAAAGAAAACCAGTCTAAATTAGGCATCGTATAGTGGCACATGCCTTTAATCCCAACAGATCTCTAGAAGTTTGAGGACCACCTGATCTATATAGTGAAGTCCCACCCAGCTAACATTCACAAAGAGCCTCTCAAACAAGCAAACAAACAAAAATGTTCCACAGTATCCAGAAGAGAAACAACAGAGAGAAGAAAGCATAAACTTTGATGTCCAAAATTTAGAATTTTAATGCAAGAATGTCATTTTGACTATATAATCTCATAATGAGTAAGACTGAATTCCTCTTTATTGAGTTTCTTAGGCATGGTTTATTTGTATTGTTTTGTTGTTACTGTTTCTTAGATAGGTTCTTTATAATCCAAGCTGAGAGCCTCTAACTGATCATCCTCCTGCCTCAGTTACTTGAGTGCTCCAATTACATGCCAGTATACCTGGCTTTGTCTTGTTTTAATCTACAAAACGATGATAATAATAACAATAATAATAATAATAATAATACCAATATAAGATGGCCTGTCTAACAACAACAATAAAACAATACAAATAAGCTATTTCAAACAAACCAGGAAGGATTTAAGCTTGTTCCCACAGTGTGAGGCTGGAATATTACAGCTTTGCCTTTTGCAAAGTGTGAAATTACGCTCAAAATTCAGACAAAGGTAAGCAAAGGTGGCTTATCTCTGTCTGGAGCCTCTGCAGACTCAGTGCCTAAGGGGTATCTTCACGGTGGAGGCCTGGAATGCTCCAGAGGCATGTTTCCTCACTTGGTTGACAGTTAAACTGGAACTATAACTAAGCACCCTCACCCAGTCACACGCTCCACGTACCCCCAGCTTCCTCTTGGAATGGCTAGGTCAGGGTAGTCGGACTTACAAGGCAAAACTCAAACCCCATCTGTTTCAGTAAGCAAGTCTAATGCTGTTTCATATTTTGTGGTCTAGCTCCAGGGGTCACACAACACCACTTGTGTTGTGCTTTTTTGATACAGGGAAATCACTGAGCCTGGCTCAAATTCAGAGAGAGAGGAGATATGGATCCCACCTTTTGATGAAAGAAAGTTGTGTCAAAAGAAATTTGTCAGCTTTTTTTTTTTTTCTTATAGTTTTTTGAGACAGAGGTTTCTCAGTGTAGCCCTGGCCATTGCGGCAGTCACTATGGGATGACTTTAAACTCGGAGACACCAGGCTCTGAACTACAATTAAAGGTAAAGTGCCTTCACCTTCAGCTTTTTTAAAAGAACCCTTTGGGGATTTTAAATGCCCCACAGAAGTCTCAGGTGTCTAGATTTGAAGGCAAAGTGTCACACTTTGCTTCTCATTGCTGTAGTAAACACAAAAGCAACGTGGGGAGAAAAGGGCTTTTTTCAGTTTCCAAGTGCTAGTCCATAATCTAGGGAAACTAAGTCAGAAGGAACTCTAGCAGAAACCTGGAGGTAATAACTGTAACAGGGGCCATGAAGAGGGCCTGCTTAGCGCTTTGCTCTGCAGGGCCTGCTCAGCTTGTTTTATTTATGTGTATATTTATTTATGTCTGCAGTTGAAGAACAGCTTTTATTGCTGACAAGGAAACAAATATACAGCAGGTAGACAGAAAAAAAGACCCTACACAAAGCTGACAGGGACTTGCAAAGCTGAACAATCTGGTGTATCCTTCAGGCCTGGGTTTTTTTTAAAGTCTCTGAAATGTCTTCCTTCCCTAATTTAGGGCTGGCCAGTTGGAAGAAAGACTGGGTGGCTGATTGGCCCACAGCTGTTGTGTAAGCCTAACCTGATGTGTCCAGCCTACAGCTAGTAGAACCAGTCCATTATCAGGGGCCACTGGCAGGAGAAAAGCCCACAAGGCCTTTGTTTGAAGCTGCTCTGCAGAAGAAGCTGGCCATGTTGAAAGTTCAACAGCTTCATAAACTAGTCAAGGCTCCTGTCCTTCCCCATCTGTCTGCCTCCCAGGGAATCTAATCCTATCGCCCCTCCCCCCTTCTCAAAGGTCACTCGAAGGACTGTTAGGGGCCTGGGGCGTAGACTACTCTAACCTGCTTTGAGCTGACCAAAGGGGTGAGAAGTGAGGAGCCACAGTTAGCATGCCTCAGAGGAAGGAGTCCCGATAAAACTTAGCCAACAGCAAGGATCCAGAACATAAAACAGCCATTTGGTGATAGTGTATGTTCTTGACGTGTTCTGTGAGGAATGTTGCATCAGCAAAAGATGGATCTGCCTATCTGTACCTGATGCAGTGTCCAGTGGAAGTGGACAATAACCTGAGTGCAATTTGGATTCTATTTGAATCACAACTAGACAATGACAACCTTGATGAGTTGGTGTTCTCAAAAGAAATCCTGGAAAAGGTCTCAAAAATGGTACCAACTACAGGTCTTGATTGGGTTTGTTTTCTCTGCTAGTTAAAGCATTAAAAGGCAAGTAAACTATCTTGAGGTTGACTGTGACTGATAGCAGTGGAGAAATCTGGAGCACAGTAGATAGATAGGAGCAGCAGCTGAAGAAAGGTTTTTATTGAGGGTGAGGAAATAAATACACACATACAGCAGGCACACAGTTAACAAAAACCACAAGGTAACAACACCAAATAACTTGGGTGAATAAAAGCTAACAAGAATTCATACTAAATGGATGAGATCAGCATCTTGTGAAAAGATAATCATGTGAGACATGATCACTATATATAGATTGATGCTGATAAGAATATTGTTTAAAATGTAACCATTGAAAATGTCTTAAAAGTTTTAATGTTATAAAGAAGTGTTATAACGATATAGTCTTAGGGAATAATTTTTAAAAGTAAACTAGGACAGTTAGGGACTAAACACAATTATAAAAAACAAAACAACAACAACAAAAAACCCAAACCCTGACAAGTGTGTTTCAAACAAAATCAAGGGGAAAGGTTGCCTGGTTGTTGGTCCCAACTTAGTACTCTTAGTTACTATGTTTATGTTGTTTTAAGGTGCCTTAAACTAGCACTGCTTTGATAACATTGTCCCTATGAGCTCCCCCTACACCCTCTGTTTTTCAAGACAGGTCTTCTCTGTGTATTAGTCCTGGCTGTCCTGGATCTTGCTCTCTAGGCTAGGCTGGCCTTGAACACAGAGATCCAACTAAAGGCGTGTACCATCACCACCCAGCTTTTAAAAAAATCTCGTTTATTCCTATCTGTCAAACCATCTTGACTCAAGGAAATGTCCCTATTTGGAAGAGAATGTACAATGACATTGGCAAACACAGAATAGTTACCTGATTGGTGGTAGTTTTTCAGTATACAAGAACTTAATGTTTTGATTCACCAAGCAGAGCCACACATGCATCTCCTGCCTGGAAACAGATGCATTAGCTCCCAGGCTGATGGAGGCCAGATCAAATGCACAGACATCCTGTTTCAGAATCCTAAATACAATAAAGAGGTTAGTGGTGACTGCCCCTCTTTCCATTAACAGAAGTGTGTGCGCGCACACACACACACAATCAAGCGCATGCTTCCATGACTCCATGTTGAGTTACTTTGGCAATTAACTATACACTGTTAGTAACTTCTGTTTTTTTCTCCCGTTTTTCTCCTTTCCTTAACACATCCTCTCTCCATATCCCCTTCTTTTGGTTAAATACACTTTAAACAATAAATTGGATTTATTTCAGTACTGTAAGTTGGGCTCCTCAAAGATAATTTAACTCTCTTTTCTCCAATTTATTTTGTACAGTTTTCGAAGCAACCTTGGATCAGAATCTACAAAATATTTTGAATGATTTTCTTTGAAACAAAAAATAGCTTTGATGCTTAAAATGTCCAGAATTCTAGGTGTTTTTCTCAGGTCCTAGTACATGGAAGGAGCTGTTGATGCTAAATGAATGAAGCTAAGCCAAAAAAAAAAAACCAAAAACAAACAAACAAACAAACAAAAAACCCAAAAACCAAAAAAAAAAAACCAAAACACTGAAAAGCAGGTTTTAAATTTTCATTTATACTCACTTCAACTGATCAAGTCCTTTAAGGACGGTATACATACGAACCATACTGAGAATTTATTTGCTTCAAGATGTATTTCTATGAAATTTGTCCTGGCTGATGTTTCAACCTTGGGGTTTAAAATTCCGTCCCCCCCCCCAGTTTCATTGTAATGATAGTAACAAGTAGTATAGGCTCCAGGCCGCCTTCCTCCCTCTAGGATTTTAACTTCTCTTAAAACACCACCCCTGCTCTTCTAGTAAATCCCACATGACAGCACAGGCTGAGGACCTAGGAAAAGTAGGAAACCGGAGCCATGGAAACTGGGGGGGGGGGGAGGCGTGTGCGCGCGAGGGTGGTTGGAGGAGAAGGAACCCTCCCCTGACGACGGCGGCGCGAGGGTGCTCCTCGGATGACGTCACGCACCCGGTGACGTCACGGCCGTGACACGCGGGTGACGCCGTTGCCGCGGCGACTCCTCGTCGTCTCCGCCCCCTTCCCCCTCCCCTCCCCCCCCAATCCCCTTAGGCTCGGCTGCGCCGGGGGCCGCCGGCGGGTTCCAGAGCTGGCCTCCGCCCCGGCCGCTCCGCCCACGCCCCCCGCGCCTCCGCGCCCGCCCGCCCGCCCGCCTCCGCCCGCCCTGCGCCTCCCTTCCCCCTCCCCGCCCCGCGGCTGCCGCTCGGCCGAGCTTGCGCTTCGAAGATGGCGGCGCTGAGTGGCGGCGGTGGCAGCAACAGCGGCGGCGGTGGCGGCGGCGGCGGCGGCGGCAGCGGCGGCGGTGGTGGCGGCGGCGCCGAGCAGGACCAGGCTCTGTTCAATGGAGACATGGAGCCCGAGGCCGGCGCTGGCGCCGCGGCCTCTTCGGCTGCGGACCCGGCCATTCCTGAAGAGGTGAGTGGCGGCGCCATCCCCCCTCCAGTGCCTTGGCGTCGGGGGCTCGGCGGGCCAGGGTTTATAGGAGAGACGGAGGTATCGGAGGGGAGCTCCGGCTGTGCTTGGTAGCCGGCGGGGATGTGGCTATCGACCGAGTGTCCCCCTCCGTCTGTGGCTCCTCTCTACGTAAACATCCACGGTGGCCCAGGGGGGTTCCCCGGCCCCCACCCAATGGGGCTGGGGTAGCGGGGGCAGACAGAGCTGGAGCCTTTCCATAGGGGGCGAAACTCTGGCTTGGTGGAGAAGGTCACGCCTGGCTGAGCTTGCTTTCCAGCCGGGCATCCCTGAGATGTTTGCCTTTTTTGCTAGCCGGCAGGATGGAGCTTAGTGGCCAGGGCAGTACCTGAGTCCCCCAGCCCTAGAAACTGCCGTGTGTGATTACTCCCTGGTCGTGGGCATGACGGAGCGCATCTCTGTCCGCTCTCCTCGCTATCTGTGTTCCCTTTGCAGGCCCTGTCGCTTTCCCACTTTTCTACTTGTTTAGGGGGATTTCTCTTGACCGGATTTGCCCAGGGGGTAATTTTGGGGTAGCCCTTTACTTTCTCAGCCCCGGATTTTAATAATCATGCTTGTCAGTGTTCCCACGCTGACCCGTAACTGACTCCGTCCCATCCTTGGCCACCACGCCGCTCATTTCCCAGTTGCTTCTAACCTTAGCTTCCACTGAAGAGCATTTTTTTGCGCTTCTTTTTGCTCTGGTCCTTTGAGGTCCTCTACTCCATTCTACCGCTCCTTCACATGTTATCTATTGTTATCTTCACAAATCCTGAACGATTTGGAAGCTACTCATTCCTTGAACCCCAAAGCTATCAAGATTCCGTCAGGTTTCACTTGCTTCCTCGCACTGCTGGTGATTTGGGTTAGTCTTTCAGTTTTTATTCACACCTTTTTATTGACATCCTTCGTGTTTTTTTTGTTTTTAGTGTGTTTAATTGAGCTGTATCGTTCTCATTTTCATCCTATTTTTTTTCCTCTTTCGTGCTTACCTGTCTTTAGTATTTGTTTCTCTTAACCGGCCCTTGTATCATTCAACTTACTATATTGTCAAATTACTTAATTAATTCTCTTTTTCCATATGTAAAACTCGCTGCATTTACCATTTGAGTATTGTATCACATAAACAATGGCATAACTTACAGTTGATTAGTGTGACTTAATTTTGTTGATTTTGCTTCAAGATAAACATGTTACTTAAGTTTCCCAGTTCTCATACTACCTCCTTTCTTATTCTTTTTCCTGCTTCATTATATTCACTTGGGAAATTTATTCTCTATTCTCGATATATTATTAGCAGTCTGTTCACAGTAATGTTTATTTTCCACCCTTTTATGCCTTCTCAGCCCCAAATGTATTCAGTACCATCATTTGACGTATTCTAGTTTTCACATTTTTTTTTCTTCTTTATTTCTTTTGCCCTCTTTTTTTTGGGGGGGTGGGTGGGTGGGTGGTTGCTTTTTGAGATAGGGTTTCTCCGTGTAGCCCTGGCTGTCCTAGAACTTGCTCTGTAGACCAGGCTGGCCTCAAACTGTCTGCCCCTGCCTCCCGAGTGCTGGGTGGGATTAAAGGTTTGCTTCACCATCACTTGGCTTTTTCCTGTTTCTTAATTTGAAATAACTCCAACTTCCAGTTTGAATTTATACTCAGGTCAGTTTCCACTTGATTTCTTTATTTCCTGTAGCTTCTTAGATTCCAAGGATAAAGCTCTTCCCTTCATCCATTTCCTAGTTCAATCTGTTTCCCTTATCCCTAGTAACCATTCATTCTGTCTTGTTTCCTGGCTTTTGGTACTTAACTTGTTGAAGCTTCCTCTTGTCTCCCGCACACCTCCACATTCCTTCTTATTTATAAACAACTTTGTTCCGTTGACATGGAAATTTATTTTTAGGATACATTGTTTTTAATGGAGAAATGCTAGGGGTCACATCTGCTGTCTATTTTCTCCAGGAATCGGATATGCCTTTGTCTTAGGAGGCACAGGTGCCTCTAGGCTTCACTTTACTCTGCAGTGCCAGAATGATTTTCTTGAATTGTAGTGATGCTTGAAAACTGTGATAGAAGTATGGGTAAATTAAAGGCTAGGAGTTATAAAATGATAATTCTCTGATATGACACTCATTTGAAAACTTTCAGAGTTATTACACAAGTTACATTTCTGTATGGAAGACTTCGTTATTTTCTTGAACGACCTAGATTACTTGGACCTCTTACCTTGTTTCCCCTCCCCGCTCCCCCTTTCTGAAGTAGTGAGTGTTAAGGCTGTAAGTTTCAGTTTGGCACTTTTTGGGCATTTCCCATGTATTAGTGCTTGAGAAACTCTAGGCTAGATGAAGTTAAATTAAATCACCAATAACTAACTGAAAGCATGGTCATATCTCCTGAAACTGTATTCTTAATTTATTTAGTTAAAAGTCAGATGTTTTCTATTGCCTCCCCCCCCTTTAGTGTTTGGTGGATAGTTGTCTTGTGTAGAAGATTAAAAATACATTTGGCTAGGAGAGATGATGATAGAAAGTGAACCTCAGGCTGGAGAGATGGCTCAGTGGTTGGGAGCTCTGACTGTTCTGGAGGACTTGAGTTCATTTCCCAGCGTCCACATGGCAGGTAATGGTTCCAAGGTCTGACACCCTGGCACAGTTATACATGCAGGCAAAACACCAATTCATATGAAATAAAAATAAATATTTAGAAAAAAAAAACCTCTATTGACTACAGATACAAATACTATACATAGCAAAGTAGATTCTTCCAAGAAGTAGTATTATGAAGCCCATGCATTTCAGGACTCAGCATGTGCCTGGGGTTGCAGATCTCCTGGTCCTTCTGCACTACCTCTTAAGTGCTGGGGTTACAGGTGTGTAATTCAGAGGAAACTGAACTATGTTGTGGTCTTTAGTTGAACTGTGTTCTTTTTTTTTAACTTTATTTATTTATTTGCCTTGGTGTTTGCCTGGAACTGGAACTACAGACAGTTGTTAGCTGCCATGTGGGTGCTGGGAATTGAACCCAGGTCCTCTGGAAGAACAGACGGTGCTCTTAACCCGCTGAGCCATCTCTCCAGCCCCTGAACTGTGTTCTTAATGTGAACTTCAGGGACTGTCTTTAGTAGCTACATGGGAAGATGAAAAATTGTGCATGTGTGTAATATTTGACATATTTTATTCTAAATTTTTATCTTACCCGGGCTTTTAAAAAATTTGTCAGAAATTTTAGCTGCACCAAAAGCTAATTACAAGGCCTGTAATAAAAAAATTAATGAAAAAAGTACAAAAAGTACAAGCTTTTTGTATAATTGCTATAAACATTTGCATGTATTACAACTAGTCTTTAGTGCTTGTGTAATACATTTCATATATAGATTTGTAACTTTTTAAACATGATAGTTCAGCAAAACTTTATGTGTCCCTAGGTAAAGTATGATTTAGCCAATAATTTTTTTGGACAGAAGTTTGTTTTTTTTTTAGGAAGTTTACTGTTATCATACATCTTCAACACAGAATGTAGACAGTGGTATATGTAAAATTATGTTGGAGAATGAACAGATTTCATCGCCTGTATTTGTATTACTTTATAGGAACTCAAAATCAAATGTTCTGATAAATGTCGAGAACTTAGTGGTTATTATAGTGTATGTATAATTTTACTATTAAGCATTTACTTCTAACCATTTATATTTCCTTAGTGATACTTTCTTTCTGAGACCATATGGTATGACATGGTACATGGTATGATATTACCAGATTGTTAATAATAAATGCATTTAATTTTTAAATGTGTGATACCAGGGTGTAATATTTACTACCTGTTTCTCTCATGCTGTGTTTCTGGAAAAAGAGAATTTCTTAAAGCTGTAATAGAATTAGAATTGTATTATTTTCTGTTTTCTGGGTCTCTTAGCCAAGACTGTAATTACAATAATGTACTGGCTAGGGAATATTCTAGGATGGGATCTACTTTATAATGAGGTCCACTGTATTAAAATATATCTTTGTAAACTCTGGCAGGTTAGGTTGCATTCCGCCTCTGAAAAGTGATCTTCTCACTAGGGTAGGAAGGTGTATGTGCAGAAAGTTTCAGCTGTGATTATTAGCACTTGTTTAGATATATGCAGAGATTTTTGTTGGGAGGGGAAGGCTATAAAGCAGCCGTTAGTCTTCAGTATTTCTATGTTGCTCCCTTTATGAACACTTTCCCTTTTCCTGACTTAATACTTAGGCATCCATTCACCTTTTATTTTAACACATTATTTATTTACATACATATATACATATACATACATACACATACACACATACACATATAGTATCAGTTGCTTATATATGGTGGCACTCTATTGTAAGTCGACCAAAAGGAATGTTGGACAGAATGAAGTTATGGAATGTCTTAAACATAATTGCAGATTTGATTTTATTGTGTTTAGAAACCAGAAGAATTACAGTAGTACAGCAGATTAGAGTAATTAGACTTTTTTCTCGTTTTTCTTTCCCATGTACTGATGGGACAAATAGGTCTAATAGGAGCTGGAAGGCCATGTTCTTTGAGTGACTAGGAAGAAAGTCAGTGTTGCCCTGGCTGTGTTTTGGTGTTTTGTGTGTTTGGAGTTTTAACTGCCTAGGCACACAGTGGGGCAGCTACTATTACTACTACTACTAAGTACTTCTTTTTTTTCTTCTTTTCCCTTTTATTTCCAATCATAGAATTGCTTTCTCCTTTAAAGCTGCAGAAGTGCATTTTATTTCTTTGACAACTTAGTATTAATTTAAGTGAGTACTTAGTGAACTTCTTGTCACAATCCCTTTCTTTTTCAATGTCTTGTTTGCCTTTCTTCCTGGATTCTTAGACCGAATCCCTATGAAAATAAGCCTCTTTTTCTTCCCTTTTGTCAGCAGCTCTTACTGGATCCTGTCTTCTCAGGAGTGACGCTGTCTGTGGCCCTCTAGCCTTTCCCCTTGCTAGTTACCCTGTGTTGATTCTCCTGTAAAGCTCCAGTTATAAATAATTATAGAACTTCTGGGTTCAAAATAAATGGGCCTGTTTATTTTTAAAAATGAGTTTTTGAGGTCATGCTGTGCTTCCTTTATCTTAGTGTTAGAGATAACTTCATCTTAGCATAGCAAGATGTTCATTCTCATTGGTTTACATATTCTTTAAATATTTCATGGATAAATTGGTGTGTTGTGGAAGGCGGTTTTTATTTTTTAGTGTCTGCTAACCTAATTTACTATCATCCTTAAAGAATCATGATAGTCAGCAGTCTATACTTCAAGGGGTCTGTATGGAACACAGTCCATACCTAACTTCAACTAGTTTCTTTTTTTCTCCCCTCTACAGTTATTTTTGCTTTCTGTGTTTTTGCTTGATTTTTTAAAATCAAGATCCCAAATAGTTCCAATATCAAGACTGTTGACTGTTTAGTATCAAGAAATTGATTTAACATTTTTTGCCTAGCCCTGAGAATGCCATTATACAGAATGTAATAATTGTTCTGAACTTAGCTTTATTTCTTCTGGAAGCTCAATAATATCAAACAAAACCTTATCTTTATTCTTACTATGCAGCTATAGTTATTGACAGCATTTTTTGGGAAAATGTATCATAGAATGATGGTTTTCCCAATTACTCCAAAGCTATAGTGGCTTGACCAAGGAGCCCCTGGGACTCTCTTGTCCTTGCCTGCCAGCACTGGCAGGGGCTGAAAATGCAAACTAAGGTCCTCATGCTTGACAGCAAGAGTTTTACCTGTTGAACTATTTCCCTAGCTCCCAGTTACTTTAAGAAGTTCTTAACAGTACAGCTTCTGATAGTGTATTAAGAGAATTTAATATCCATTTAAAAATATTTTAATGAATGCCAAATAGTTGTCTTCATAACTTTCTTTGGAGTTGTTGTTAAAAGCACTATTGCACTGGATGGTGGTGACACATGCCTTAGATCCCAGCACTCTGGAGGCAGAGGCAGTTGGATCTCTGTAACCTGGTTTATAGAGAGAGTTTGGGGATAGCCAGGGCTACACAGAGAAACCCTGTCTCTTGGGGAAGGGGTGGGGTGGAGAGGGGGAGCACTATGTTGCTGGGTGTGGTGGTGCATATCTTTAATCTCAATCCTCCTGAGGCAGGAGCAGACAGATCTTTTGAGTTTGAGGCCATCCTGGCCTACACAGCAAGTTTCAGGACAACCAGGGTTATATAGTGACCCTGTCTCAAACAAAGCAAAAGTACTATTTTAATTACTTCCAAATAACTTAATGAATTGTTTTTGGCTGTCGTTTCTTTCTGCAGGGCTGGAGGGTGAGGTGGAGGTGAACCTAGGGCTTTGTGTATGTCAAGAGTACAATTAGCAGTGAGCTGGACTCACAACCTCATTCCCCGTCATATGACTGTACTAGAGACTGTCAGATAGGGAACAGATTACAGTTCAGAGAATTCAGTAGTTCTTACATGGATATTCTAAAGCTGTTGGAAGTATCCATTTCTTAGTTTTTACATGATTGCCTGCATTTCATCCATAGATTCTTTTTCGACTTGTGGCTTCTTATATTAGCAGAAAATAACACAATTGTAAATAAGTTTCATTATATTAATACATAATTCATTCACTGCAAAATTTTTGCTGGCATCTCTTGATTTTTCCCCCACACCTCCTAATGTTACGTGCACTGAACTTCCGTTAGCCCAAATGTGTTAAGAGGCTTAGAGGACTGGTAGGAGAATAAAATGAGATGATGAATATGTAAAAACTGTTACAAAATCATAGTACTATTATATTTCTGCTGATTTGCAAGACAAAGTATTTTTGAGACTTTTCTTTGAGAAATCTTTGTATGTTCTCTTGTTTTAAAAGTAATTCAGAGTTCTAGTTATGAAATTTTAACAGTCCTTATGGTTGACCTAAAACTGAATGTTGACTATATTCCATTAATGTTGCCTTGAAACTACCTTTGGATCCAAGAAACATGAAGTGGCAACATTTTGACTTTTGAGATAAACAATTCAAGGAAAAGAGGATAATAAGATAGTACAAGGACTATCTCTTGGTTTTATGAGGAAGGTGATAAACATGATTTTGCTTTAGAATTTTTAAAACTGTGGTCATTGTTAGTTTTGCTGCACCTAACGGTACATTGCTGGCTTTTGCATTGAGTTATTTCATAGAATAATAGGTATTCATATATTCAGTAAATACTTGTGCCTGCAATATGTCAGGTAGTAATTTATGAGTTTAGAAACATATTTCAAAACAAAATTTGTGCCGTTTTGTAGTCTACGTTCTGGTAGAGAGGTGCATGTTCAGAGTTGTGTGAGAACAAATAAATCATAAATAGAAAGGAAATTTGTAGGCTGGCAGTGGTAGCACATATCTATGATCAGTCCTGATGTTCAGGAGGTGAAAGCAAGAGGTTCACGAGTTCAAGGCTATCCTTGGCAACTTTAGGCAGTTTGAGACCAGCTAGTACTATATGAGACCTCACGTCAAAAACAAAATGCAACAAAACAAAAACCCACTCAAAAACCAAAAGAAATTATTACTTAAAAAACAAAAAACACAAAAACCTTTTAGAGACGGAAGTGGTGGCATACACCTTTAATCCTAGCACCCAGAGATAGAAGCAGGCAGATCATCCTTGAGTGCAGGGGCTTGTCACACCATCATACCTGTCTTCAGGATGAAATTGTATAGTATATTTGAAGATAGTAAGTACTGTGGAAAATTTCAAGAAAGCAGAGTAGGCCTGGTAGTGGTAGGCTGAAATTTAAAACAGGGAGAACAAGGTAGGCCTTAGTTTTAGAAGGTGGCTTTTGAACAAAAGCTTCAAGAGGTCAGAAGAATACAGAATGAGAATACTTTCCTTGTAGAACTAATAAACTTCTGTGAGGAATGTACCTTGCTTATTTAAGAAGTAGCAAGAGGCTGGAGTTGCTGGAGTAACTTGAAAGAATTGCAAGTCAGTTGGAGGTGAAATTCCACAGGGCTTGGGCCATGGCCAAAGGCCATTGTAAGGGACTTCAGCATTTTAAAGGAAAAGAAAAGCCCTACTCAGGATTTCAGTAGCCAGAGCTGAGTGACCTGATCTTACAGGTATGTGTTTACTTGTTCATGTGTGTACGCACATGTGTATGTGTGCGCATATGCTCATATATGCATGTGAAGGTTAAAGGTTGATGTCAGCTGCCTTCTTTAATTTCTGTCCACCATATTTTTTTGAGAAAAGGTCTCTTAGTGAGCCTCAATCTTAATCATTTGTATAGTCTAGCCAGCAAGCTTCAGGGATCCTCCTGTCCATGTCTGGTAGGAGCCTACCATCATGCCCAGCCTTTTGCATGGCTGTTGGCAATGTGAACATAGGTTTTCCTGCCTGCAGGGCATCTCCCCAAGTCCTTTTCACATCTTGGTGGGAGCATCTTGGTTACCATGTAAAGAACAGACACTAAGAGACAAGATAGAAGCAGAAAACCATGAAGGAAGCACTAAAGTTACCTCAGAGGTAGCAGGAGAGCAGAGAAGGGATCAGATTTGTGGATAGTTTGAAAGTAAACCAAATCTGATGTATCTCACCCTGCCCCAACAGCAGTGCTGGTGATTAAACCTGAGCCTTTGTATAGTCTAGCAGGTATTGTACTAGTGAGCCACAGCCTAAGCCCTTGGATTTGTTGATAGACTAAATGGGAAGTGCTGAAGAAAAAGAGATACCAGAGAGAAGGGAGAAGACCCAGGTCAGGAATTCATTGTAGGAGATACTAAGTTAGAGGCAGATAGCTAGTGCTGTCTCTAAGATTTTAATAAGTAATTGGATTTATGACTCTGGAGGTTGAAATGAGGCCCTGGGGCAAAATATATTCACAATAGCCATATTTTATTTTTCCTATTTATACATAGAAAGGTAATAACATTTCTTCTTTGTAGTTAGGCAGGTATGATCGTAGGATTGATCAGCTAGTAGAATATGGACAAATGATGTGTAGTAGTTCTAGATCTGGCACATACAAATATCCTTCATTCTGTTTTGTTTTATTTTGAAATGATAGCTATGATATTTTCATTTCAAGCCATGTTATAAATGCCTAAGTTCCTGAATGTCATCAGTCTAAGTTCCTGAATAAATGTAGAAATATAGACTGCTCTGATAACCTGTTAACTACTTACTACTTAGTTGGAAAACTAAGAAATAGAACTTACTGCACTTGAGTTCTTATACCTTTTGGACATTACAGCAGTTACAACATAACTAGAGGACTATACCACACTTTGATACTATGCTGTTTGAACCCTCCGTCATTCACATTTATCAGTAGCCCCTTTTGCCTTATAAATAACCCAGTCTCAAGTATTTTGTTATGGCACAGAATGGATTAAAAGAGTAAGGAATTAATCTTATAAAGGTGACCAGAGAAGTGGATCATGACAAGATGAAAAAAAGAGAATCGAGAAATTATATATTTAATTTTAATTAATTTTCAAAAGTTTTTGAGAGAATAGTTAAATAGTTCATATTGACCTCAGATTCACAATCTCCTTTCTTATCCTTCTAGGTGTTGGAATTGTAGGTATGTGTTCCCACCAGCCTCAAACAAAAAGAAAAAAGAAAAGGAAAAGAAAAAAAGTTGATGAGACTCATAAGGTCATATAATGCTAGAAATGAAACATTAGAGCATACATGTATGATTTTAGGAAAGATAAGAATTGCTGAAACAATAATTCTGTAGAGGCAAAAGGAAAGCAGGTTTTGTGTGTAAGTAGAAAGGATGGCTTTCAATATGATACTTTTTGATAAAAGAATACTACAGAGCAGGTTTTGTGTGTAAGTAGAAAGGATGGCTTTCAATATGATACTTTTTGATAAAAGAATACTACAGAGCATGTGACACATAACAGTAGATGTTGTTGTGCAGTGAGTGTGATAGCTGAAATCTGTACATGGTCTGTTTTGTTGTTAACAGTTTTTTTCTTTCTAGTGTAGTACAAAGTTTCATTCCAGATTGGAGTCATGATAATTCAGGAGAGAGGTGTCTGTTAAAATTCAGTATCACACAGAAGAGAATAGATTGAGTTGAGGACTATTGTATGAGGTTTCTGGCCTGGGTCTTGTCCTGAGGTTCTGACCCACTGACCACAGTCCCGCAGACTGGCAAACCGACAGACTCAAAGACCTACAGACCCACAGAGACACACAGACGCTTATATTATTTTCATGCTGATTGACCTAAGGCCCAGGCATATAACTTGCTAACTCCTTCATCTTTTTTTTCTTTCTTTTTTTATTTATTATGAATAAAGTCTCATTTTTTATCCATGTATCCCTTGTTCAAACTCCCTTCCCCCTCCCAGTCACTCTCTCTTCTCCCCATCCCCTTATCTCCTCCCCAGCAAGGGCAGGAGGTCCCAAGGTCTTAAGGTAGCATCTACTCCAGGCAAATCCACTTTCCTCATCCCAACATCAAGACTGGGTCAGGTGTTCCTCTGGAGGGAATGGGCTCCAAGGTGCTGGTTCAAGGTGCTTCAGATCCCAGGCTGTTCAGTGGTTGTGGTTTGCAGCTTGGATCTTAACCCAACCCTTACATCTTAACCCAACCCATGATTCTTGTTCAGCCATGCAGCTCTATACCTTTTCTCAGAGTAGCATTTCACCTTCCTTCCTCTGTGTCTGCTGTGTCTTTTTGTTGTGTCTTTGGCGTCTCTGCCCTGCACTGAGATGTTCCCGTTTTCTTAGTCTGGTAACCCCATCTACACTTCCTGTCTGCCTTTGACTAATCAGCATTTTTATTAAACCAGTAGGCAGGACAATTATTTACAATAGAACAGAACACAATCCCCCTCCAGAGGACAAACAGTATAATTGATGGACAGTGTTAATTTGTGAGAAGCTAGGATAGCATTATAGGTTTCCTAACTTTTGGTGTTACATCTGCAGTTAAATGTAACTTGACAAGGTGGTTTAAACACTTGGTATAAGTCGCTCTCATTTTGACTCCAGTAATTATTGGGAACTAGAACATGAAATTACTACTGTATGAAGTATCTATAACTCTTGTGCCACAAATTTAAGCTAAATTTTGAGAGCTCTAAGTAACTGACTTTTTTTCTTTTTAAGAAAATTTTTGGATAGTAGTGAACACCTTTAATCTCAGCACTCAGGAGGCAGAGACAAGTGGATTTCTTTGAGTTCCAGGCAGATCAGGACTACATAGAGAGACCATATCTAAAACAAACAAACAAAAAAGAAACCCAAATTTTTGTTTTATGTTGGATAGCATCATTTTCATTGCAGTTTGACTTTCGAGGTGTGCAGTGAAACAGTTCCCACTCGGTTCTTTTTAACAGTTCAAAGTTTACTTGTTTTTGTTTACACTTTTCTTATTGCTTGAAATACAAATTCCCTCCCCACCCTTTGTCTTTCAAACCTGCTATGCTTCACTGACCTACCATTTAATGTAGGAAGTATTCCTAATCCCTTTGTTTCTAAGGAAGGCCCAGTTAGGTGCTTTGTTTTGTGCTTTGCTAACATATATTATTTTACTCACCATATTGCTGGGTTTTCTTGTTGTTATCAGCTTCTTCTAGACTAGCACTTGTCAGTCATAGTCAGCTTTATGATGTTGGAAATATCCTTTGTTGCCCAGTGGTAGGCTATTGTTCATTCAGTTTGGCTGGCAGCACTGAGATACTAAATCTATATAATTTTAAGATTAAACTGTTTCGGGGCTGGAGAGATAGCTCAGTGGTTAAGAGCACCGTCTGTTCTTCCAGAGGACCCGGGTTTGATTCCCAGCACCCACATGGCAGCTAACAACTTTCTGTAGTTCCAGTTCCAGGCAAACATCAAGGCAAATAAATAAATAAATAAATAAAGTTAATAAAAAAAAAAAAGATTAAACTGTTTCATGTAGCAAGTAACTGTTTAATCAGTTCTGCGCTAGACCATTTTATTTCATTTCAGTTTTATTTTTTAGATTTTTTTTTAACTTTATTTATTTATTTGCCTTGGTGTTTGCCTGGAACTGGAACTACAGACAGTTGTTAGCTGCCATGTGGGTTCTGGGAATCGAACTCGGGTCCTCTGGAAGAGCAGACGGTGCTCTTAACCGCTGAGCCATCTCTCCAGCCCCTATTTTTTAGATTTATTTTAAGATGTATTTATTACATATACAGTATACAGAAGAGGGCACCAGATGTCATCATAGATGGAAGTTTTTGAAGATCTGAAAAGATAGCAAGGAACTGCTTAGCTAGATTCTTTGAAAATGAAGACCCCCCCCCAAAAAAAAATAACTAGATGGTAGCTTTTGTCTTCAGGGCAGTGTGCTAGTTATTTTTGTCTACTTGTCACAAGCTAGAGTCATCCGAGAAGAAGTAACCTCAACTAAGAAACTGCTGTCAGATTGGCTTATAGGTAAACCTATGAGACTTTCTTTTTTGTTTTGATTGATGTTTGATTTGGGAGGCTTCGCTGACTATGAGTGGTACTATTTCTGGATGGATGGTCCTGGAGTATATAAGAAAGCAAACTGAACAAGCCAGGAGGAGCAAGCCAGTAAGTAGCATTTCTCCTTTTGTTTCTGCCTCCAGCTTCCTGCCTTGAGTTCTTACCTTGGCTTCCCCAGATGATGGACTATAATGTGTAAATAAATCAGTCCTTCCTTCCCAAGTTACTATTGCAGTAGAAACAAAACTAGGTAGGCACTATTGTGTCCAAGCTCTGCTGTCAGTGGACTTTATAGATTCAAGAGTACAAAAGTCAACACCTGATGTTCATATTAATTGAAAATCAAAAACAGTTTCTTTTAGATAAAACCCTGAGGATTCCATCATTAGGTTGCCTTTGAAGCAGAACTAAATTGTCGGCTGAGTCCCACATCTGAGAAAAGGAGACCATAGAGATGGCTGACTGGAACAGAGGACAAAAAGGAAAAGTTTTATCAAGAAAAATCAAATTGTGATCACAGTTTTTTCTTTCATAATGACTTAGGGCAGTTTTTGTTGTTTGTTTTGTTTTTGGGGTATGTGTGTAAGGCATGCACCACCATGTGTCCCTCACAGTAAGTTTTACAAAGAAAAAACTAATAACTAAGCATGGATTCAAATGCCAAGGAATAAGAACAAATACCCAAACAAATCCATACTAATCTAAGATATGCAGTTACCATATAAATTTCAAATAACTGCTGATTTATTTTAAAATTGAAGATAAACAGAGAAGAGGCTATAAAAATCACTAAATTTAGAAAAAAAATAGAAATTCTGGATTTGAAAACTATTGTATATAGAATACATAAAAATTAGCCAGGCAGTGGTGGCCCATGACTTTTAGTCCCAGCTCTCAAGAGGCAGAGGCAGGCGGGTCTCTGTGAGTTCAAGGACAGCCTGGTGAGTTCTAGGACAGCCTGGGCTGTTACTCAGAGAAATACTGTCTCGAAAAGAAAACCAAAACCAAAACAAAAATCTTAACAGATTATTCTCAGTTGAAGAAAGAATTGGTTGCCTAGAAGAGAAAGCTGAAGAAATATATCAAATACAGCCTACAGTCAAAAAATTTGAAAAGACTGAAGAGAACGTAGAAGACAAGAAGTGGGGAGAGGTGTAAGATATTCAGTCCATGCTCTGGGGTAAAAATACTGCAAAATTAATATTTGAAGAAAGGCTTCTAAAGGAAAATTTTCTAGATGCAGTTTATTAGATATGATATATTTAAGAAGTACACTGAATTTTTTTTTAAAGATTTATCTATTTATTATGTATACAGTATACAGAAGAGGGCACCAGATCTCATCATAAATGGTTGTGAGCCACCATGTGGTTGCTGGGAACCAAACGCAGGTCCTCTGGAAGAACAGTCAGGGCTTTTAACCTCTGAGCCATCTCTCCAGCCTGTGCACTGAGTTTTTAACATATAAGAAAAAACCAAGTCTGTACCCAGACATATCATAAGTAAAACAGCAAGGAGAAAATCCTAAAGGCAGTCAGAGAAAAGAAAGTTGTTCTTCAGAGAAGCAGCTCTGGGTTCATTACAATGGCTCAGCAAGTAAAAGCACTTCCCACCAAGCCTGAACTTGGTGGAAGAAAAGAACTGATTCTTCACTTTGTCCTCTTACCCCTACATACATGCTATGGCAGCACATGCCTCCTTCACACATACAACAAATAAATGAATAAATGTAATGGCAAATTTTTTTTTTTTCAAGACAGGGTTTCTCTACGTAGCTCTAGCTGTCTTGGAACTCACTCTGTAGACCAGGCTGGCCTCCAACTCTCAGAGATCCGCCTACTTCTGCCACCCCCAGCACTGGGACTAAAGGCGTGCATACATAGATAGATAGATAGATAGATAGATAGATAGATAGATAGATAGATAGAACTACGTGACAAGAAATTACCAATTTAGAATTGGCAAGTTCTGGAGGCTCAAATAAAAATGTAGTTTATATAAAGCACTGGCAACCCTTTAATGGAGATACACAAATGAAGGCAGTGATCTAAGGCCTTTATTTGGGAGGAGGATACCAGGTTATCCAGTGTGACTACTTTCAGTCAGAGTTGCTCTGTACAGTGAGGATCTTGGCCTTTTGTGGGACAAGAAAACGGATACATTAGAAACAAACATAAAAGTTGGAAAGTGGCAAAGCACTTCCCTAGCATGGTTGAGGTCCTGGGTTCAGCCCTAGCGTCAGAAAAAATGGGGAGGAAAGAGATGAATATAGGAGAAGAAGATCACAAGAGCCTAGAGGAGAGGAAAGTTTGGGAGTTTCTGCCTAATGGAAAATCAGAATTGAAGCTAGTCAAGTGAAATATGTAACAGTAAGACAGTTTCTTTGTTATGTATCCTTACTGTTAATACAAGATATCCCCAGATGTGGAATGCAAATATGCTTTCTTTAGTTTATGTCTTTAGTGCTAGTATCCTAATTTAGTCTTCTGGAATATTGCAGAAAGACCTTTTCTGATCTCACATTTCTGTCCTCATTATTTAACAGGTAGGCACACACGCACATCTTTAAATATTCTTTGACATTGGTTGCTTGTAGTTTGTCTTCATATGTATATGTATCCAGGTCACCCCAACTCCTAACTAAAAATACTTCTGCTTGACTTTGCTCCTGCCTTTTTTTTTTTTTTTTTTTTTTTTAAAAAACCATGAAAATGGAACTGAAGATGTTCCACAAGCCAGGCAGGGCCTCTGCTGATGTTTTTTGTTTCTGTTTCTGATTACTTACTACCTATGTTTACTAAGCACTCACTCAAACCTTGTTTCTTGACAGTCTCTTCATTTCTAACCACTTTGCTTTTTAACCATTAGGCCTCCTGTGCAGTATAGTGAGTATCAGCCTGCATTTTCTGTTATCTTTTGGGCATTGCTATCTGAATGTTTCACTGACAGCACAAAGTCAGTGAAGTCAGTCTTAAACCCAATTAGTTATCTTTACTTTTAAAATGAAGTCCCCTTTGTCCGGGAGAACTCTTCACTTACTGGAATTTATGCTGGATTCTTCCATAGTAATTTCTCGATGATTTGTGTTCCTGATTTCCCTATATAGTTAGCACCCAAATCCTGTAGACTTACCATCTGCCATGTTGTTTCAGTTTTGTTCTTGTCGGTCACTCTAGTTTAAGCCCTGATTATTTCTCTCTAAGACCCCCTTTATCTTTGTCCTGCCCTTAGTTTGCTTCTATTTTTGATTCATTACACCTACTTTCTGGTCAGTCTAAAGCTATTAAAGCTTAAGATAATTCATACCATAGTAACACCCTGTTGTTACAAATTAAATAAGATGTATTCACCTTCACTCCCAAACCCTTTTTGATCTAATAATCACAGTCCTGTCTCTTTGTTCTTCCTGTGTTTTATTCTGGGACAGACCTATAATAACTTTTGGGTTCTGAACATACTGAGCTCTCCTGTGATTTATTTACTTTGTTGATTTTGAGTTTCCTGAAAAGCTGAAGTCTTTCCTCTTTCTTTCTCCTATCTCTGCAGTCAGTTCTTCTCTGTCGGTGAAGCTTGCCAAATCCTTTCAAATGTGCTAGTGAAGCAGAAAGAATTGTTTGTGATTTGGAACATAGTTAAATTTATTTGAGCATCTTAGCATGTAAGGAGCTGATACTGCCTCTTCAGAGGTTAGTATTCTTATTGATCATTATGAGACTATAACTGCCTGTAGTTAGTAAGGGCTTTCAGTACACTATTTCTCCTACCAAGAATACCACTTAACACTATTTGTAGATTTTTATAAAGTAGTGTGTCAAAAGAATCTACCTAAGCACTTAGCATAGTGTGCCCAACCACAGTGGGTACTCTATAAATGGAATTTCTTTTGTACTATGTATAATTATTGGTTACATGCATTCATTCCTCTAAAATATAGAAATTATATATTGAGATCCTATGAGAACCTATGCTAGGTTCTGTATTATACCAGTGAAAATCTTTATTCTCATCTTAGCCATAGAAGTAGATAAATAAACCAAGAATTAAGAAAAGTGTACTCAGATGAAAGTGTACCCCAGATACAGGAGAATTAGAGAATGAGTACATAATTCAATTGTGTAAGGGGATGGAAGACAGAAAATATTTCTGAGGAAAAGCCATTTATGTATCTCTTTATTACATTTTTAAAGCCTATTTTAAATCATTGTAGATGTAAAGAAAGCTGTTGGATCAGTACACAGATTTCTATGTACCCTTTGTTTATTTCCTGTAATAATGAAACCTATGTGTTTTATAATATAAACCCAGGGAATTGATATTGTATAATAGAGCTAATTAGATTATAGACCTATTCAGTTTTCACTATTTTCTGTGTTCCCTTTTGGATCACTGCAACAGAATGCCTGGTAGAACAAATTAATGGAGGGAAGCTTTCATGGTTGCAGCCCATCCTAGAACAAGAAAGTCATAGTGGAGTGACTCAGTCTGGTGGTGGGAGCTTGTAGTAATCACTAGCTCACATGATATCCAACGAGAAGCAGAGAGCACTTGTGTATAGGGTCTATTATAACCTTCAGAGGTCCACGTTCACTGACCTACTTCTGCCAACCAGGCTCCACAAGTGTGCTGCCAGGTTTAAGACATGAACCTATGAGGGTTTCAAATTCAAATCAAAACAGACATCTTATAAATATAGTTCATTATTAAAATAAAAATAACAGCTAATAAGGCTATACATCTTTTTGGCTTTCTCCACTATTTACATGTACATAAGTGTTTGTGTATGTTTCTCTCTCTCTCTCTCTCTCTCTCTCTCTCTCTCTCTCTCTCTCTCAACATTTATTTGGGGCGAGGCACATGTGCCACAGTACTTATGGAGATATGGAAAGCCAGAGGACTGCTTGAGAGAATTGGTTCGGACTGCTTGAGAGAATTGGTTCGCTCCTTCCACCATGTAGGTCCCAGGAAACTTAACTCAAGTTTTCAGGCTTAGCAGCAAATGCCTTTACCCTCTGAGCCATTTTGCTGTACATACTGTGGTGTTTGATACCTTGTGTAGGTTGATATGGCCATGATTACAATCAAGATATGGACTACCCATCTCCATGAAGACTCCTCATGCTCTTCTTTTAGGGCTGCACCTTCTTCCTCCAGTATCTGTTATCTGGCAACCACTAATCTAAAGTGGATTTTAAGTGTGTAAGATGTGTTTATATGGTTTTTATGAAGAAGAGTAGTTAAATAATGTTTAGAGACTTTAAAAATAATATATATGTGCTACTTACTAGGATGAATTAGAAGTTCAAGTAGAGTAAAAATATTAAATTTTTCAATTTGATACATTTATTGAAATCCAAATGCAAAGCTGAAGTTTTCTGTGGAACTCTACAACTTGGTTTGTAGGTTACTTTTGCTATGATGAAATACCATGGCCGAAGGGAAGAAAGAGTTCACCTTTACACATTGTAGTCCATCATGGAAGAAAGCCAGGACAGGAACTCAAACAGGGCGGGAACAGTGGCTTGCTTAGCTCAATTTCTTATAGAACCCAGAACCACCAGCCCAGGGTGGCACCACCCACAGTGGGCTGGGTGGGTCCTCCCCCATCAATCACTAAGAAAATGCTTTACAGTTGGATCTTATGGAGGCATTTTCTCAAATGAGGTTCCCGCCTTTCAGTTAACTTTATCTGTGTCAGGTGAACATAAAACTAGCCAGCACATGGTTCAATAATTTTATGAAAATATAATGGGCAAGAATAGCCAGATTATTCTTAAAAAATAAAAAGGATAGAATTCTTTAATTCACCTTTTCAGTCAAAAACATTTGAATTTTATATGCCAGACATTGCTGGGGCTGTAGTTATTATCTGGTTTAATATGAGATTGCTCTTACCAAATGCTCATTACTAAATATATTTGTAGCAATATCCTAAAGTTTTTAATAGACCTCTTGCTAAAATAAGAGGGTGTGCCAAGACTGCCAACAAACTTATCACTCCAATTTTATTATCTCATTTTTATATTTTAATGTTCTCTGTACTTGAGTGGTTGTCCACCACCACCGCACTTCGTTAGTCTTTGCTAATTTTTTTTAACATAAAAAAGATCAGAAGCAGAGTAATTTTGTGTAAAGTATCTCTTTAATGAGTGTCCTTTGGATATCTTACAGAAAGGGGAATCTGCTACTGAAAGCTTCGCAGTCGCCTGACCTTGGGGAGAGAGGACGGGTGATGTAAAGGGCTCTATGAGCATAGACTTTAAAGTGGAGCCAGTAGAGTGCTTGAGAGGCTTGTAAAGAGAAAAGGGAAGATGAATCCAACATGGCAGCTAGTAAGGAGGCAGAGGCTGCTGGTGAATTTTATGTTTGTGTGGGAGTAAAGGGCTGAAAATGCTCCGTGGTAAATTAGCTGGGACAGTTGCTTACTAAGGAGATATAGCTCAGCTATAAGAGCATTTTGGGATAGCACAAGGTGGCAAGAGAGGACATATTTATGCGAGTTGTCCTCTTGACACCTTGAGAGGACAACTTCCACATAAGATACAGAAATAAGGAATTTTAGAACCTTCCTACCCCATTCTCCATTCTTATACTTAAAAATCAGCACCTAAGCAAAATAAATAAATAAAAATGTGAAGCCGAAAGAAAACCTTCTACAAAATTAACAGGGTGGAGGGCTGAAGAGATGGTTCAAATTTACTTACCTGGGAGTCTTGATGGCATGACAGCTGACTTCAGAAGAGACTGAAAGCAGATGCCTAAAGTGAAGGTCACTGTCTGTTTATGGCTTAATCTTGGACATGACAGTTTACCATTTCTGCTAAATCCTGTTAGAAACAGAATAACTAAGCCTACACTCAAGGGGAAGAGATTGCAAGGGGATTGGGATTACTGGGGACATTTTGGAGGATTCCACCATAATATGATGAATAGACTGACATAAAAATATACATAAAGAATTCATAAGGTTAAAATAGAATAGCAAGTAGGAAAAAAAGTGAAAACAAAAGAGGCGACTGCAGATAGCCATGGAATCCGTGTGACATGACAGCGAAGGCAAGGACTACTGCTGGGGAGGAGGGAATCAGCCACTGGGGATCAGGGCACAGGGAGGGGCAATGGGGAAAGCCAGGGGACTGGGGCAGAATAAGGACTCAATTGTGTGGAGATGAAGATCCATACTAAAGAAGATTGGGGATATAATGCTCAGTGATGGAGTGCTTTCTTAACACGTGTGAGGTCTTATGGCCAGTCCTTGACACCTAAAGCAAGAACAAACAAATTAGGGGGATTAGTAGTTCAAGGTCATCCTTTAGCTACCTGAGGAATTTAGGGCCAGACTCTGGCTCAATGAAAGCAATTATTTGTTTGCTAGCCTATTAGAAAAAAAAAAATTTAAGTAGTTATGTAATTATGCTTGAGAGATCCTAAGCACTTTGTGTGTGTGTGTGTGTGTGTGTGTGTGTGTGTGTGTTTTGTGCTCCCGGACAGCCCTTATGAATCTGAGAGGCATGCCTATGGGTGAGTTGTAAAGAGAATTGAAAGGAGATGATTGAGCAGTTTACTAAATTCTTCTATCATTTGAGGATGTGTGGGCTGTAGAGACTGTTTTTCAAGGAAACATGCAGCGTGATCGAGGCAGTCCTACATTTTGTCAGCCAGTTTGTCTATATTACTATGTTTGCTGCTCAGTGGCCTAAATGCTACTGGATGTTTTTAGAGCTAGTGAGGAAATCAAGTGCTCTTAGCATCAAGGAGAAACAAGAAAAGGATTTGAAGAGGGCCCTAAGGTACAAGAGTTTTCTTGTTGAGCGTTTTTGTCCATTTTTGAGACAGGGTTATCTTATCCTTTGTAGTCCTGGCTGGCCTGGAACTTGTTTAGACCTTTCTGCTGCTGCTTCCTAGCTACCAAATCCAGATCTTGTTTAGTTTGTTTGTTCATCTGTTTGTGTGTCTGGACATGTGTCTGTGCACCACCCTTGGAAACCAGAAGAGGGAGCTGGATCTCATGGAACTGGAGGTTGTGATGGTTGTGAGCTGCCTTTTGGGTTCTGGGATTGGAAACTGGGTTCTTTCAAAGTAACCACTCTTAACTGATGAGCCATCTCTTCTCTTGCTCAGCTGTGTAAAAGGTTAATGAAAATGTTCACCCATGCGGAACAACTTAGGTAATTTTAATTAATACTTCATATTATCTTGACTAGAAAATAAGGAATGTTACTTGGGGGTGGGGGAGAGAATGTAGCCAGGAAAAGTGATGAAAGCCTATAATCCTAGCCCTTGGGAGGTAGTACTGAAAACATTGTGGATTTATGGCCACCCTGGGATAGTAAGACACCCCCCTACCCCACATTTTTTTTTTTTTAAAAGAGCCTGGGAGGTGGTTTAGTGGGTAACGCACTTGCTGTTAAAGTGTGAGGTCCTGAGTGAGTTTAGATCTGTTACACTAGTATTTGGGGATGGGGGTGGGTGACAGATGGTTCCCAGGAGCTAGCCGGGGTAGCTGAAACAGAGCGCTGCAGGTTCAGTGAGAGACTGTCTCAAAAAATAAGATGGGGAGCCATAGAAGACATAAAACTTGACCTTATGTGTACACACAGGTAAGTTTGAGCACACGCATACATGCATATACTACATACATAAATAAAAAAAACTGAAAGTGGTCTTTACATCTCTTTCTACTTAGAAAACAAAAACAAACAAAAGAAAATGCAGTAGGTAGGTAGATACCATAGAAAGATAGGAGGAAATAACCAATAAAACATTTGGAATGTTTTTTAACTTCAGGAACAGTTAGGAAAATTTAAACAATAAGACACCATTTTATATAGATTAGATTGGTGAGAATGAAGACATCTGACAATATCAGGTATTGGTGATAAGATGGAAAAGTAGGATTTTCTTTCATTTCTGGTGATAGTGTTAATTAGAAAAGTCACTATAGAAAATAATTGGGTGACCTACAGCAAGCAATACTGCTTATAGACAGCTACCCTACTCCCAAGTATTTTCAAGCTTGAATGTACATAAGAAATTCCTGGGGGCTGGAGAGATGGCTCAGCGGTTAAGAGCACCCTCTGTTCTTCCAGAGGACCCGGGTTTGATTCCCAGCACCCACATGGCAGCTAACAACTGTCTGTAGCTGTAGTTCCAGGCAAAGACCAAGGCAAATAAATAAATAAATAAAGTTTAAAAAAAGAAAAAAGAAATTCCTGTAGGGCTTGTTAAAACTGTTGGGCTCTACTCTACTCCTACAACTTCTGATTCAGTAGGAATTGGGTGGAGACTGATAATTTGCTTTTCAAATTCCCATCTGATGCTGACGCTGATTCTGCTCCCAACTCCAGAATCATGCTTTGCAATTCAACCTTTTCCCTATAGAAATGTATGACTATGTGAACTAGGAAGCATATATTTAATTATATATTTATTGTATTAACCTCAATATAAAAATTGAAATATTCATTAGGGTAATTTAATGTATAATTATGTATTTAATTATAAGTGGTTTATTATATATCTAATTATAGAATATAAATCTATTTTAAATAAATTAAAAATACAAATGAGGAAAAATGCCTGTGAATTTAAAGTAGAGCAGAGGCATTGGAAATACATAAGGGGGGAAGGGGAAATGATGTAATTATATTTTAATCTCAGAAAATAAAAAAATATACAAATTATAGACATCTTTTGTATCTGTATGTATGAATCTCACAAATGTATTAGTCAGATATTATAAGCAAGTTACAAAACCATATGACAACATAATTATCATTATAAAATGTTCAAAAACAAAACACTGAGTTTGGATCCCTAGAATCTACGCTTTGCTTTTTGTTTTGTTTTATTTTATTTTTAAGCCAGGTATGGTGATAGAGGCTTGTAATCCTAAAACTGGCAAGATGGGAGGTGAGATTAGGAGATCTCTGGAAAGGTGCCAGCTAGACTAGTTGTAGAGTTGTAGGGTAGTGAGGGAGCATCTCAGACTAAGGCAGATGCTCACTTGCACCCACGTGTGCATACCTCCCTCAGGAACAAAACATTGACCAAAAAGATGTTCAAAACCGGATGGAATTAATGATATTATATTTATTTATATAGTCTTGGTAGGTGAGGATCCGAAGCTGTCTAGGGGGATGTAATTATCCTAACACCATGTGTGCATTTATACATGATTTTGTTCTTATTAGACCTATACTAACTTACTCTTCAATGTGACAGTTAGAATAAAGTTGTCAAGATCTGCTAGGCAGTCTTTGGTGCAAGCCTTTAATCCTAGCACGTGGGAGACAGAGGCAGTTGCATCTCTGTGAGTTCAAGGCCAAATTGGTCTACAGACCAAGTCCAGAATAGCAAGAACTGCACAGAGAAACCCTATCTTGGAAAACCAAAACAAACAAAAAAGTTGTCAAGATCTATACAAGGCCTTTTGGAATTTTCATTGTAATTTTATTGATTACATGTTAATGTAGAGAGATTTATAATTACAATCTAAAATTTCTGAACTCATAAGCATGGTCTTTATTTTCATTTATTTAGGCATTTAATTTCTTTTCTTTATTGGGTTTTACTTTTCTGTACGATGTTCTTATGCTTTGGAGATGAGGGAGTTGGCTTTATTGTAAACTTTTGTGCGCTGTGAGTGAGGTGCTTTAAATATTTGTGTGTGTGTGTGTGTATGTGTGTGTTTGCCAAATGTATGAAGATACTCATGCTATCAAAACATGGTGTCATACCCTGGAATTAAGAGTTACAGGTAGTTGTGAGCTGTGGGATGTGCATTCTGAAAACTAAACTCAGTTCCTCTAAAGAGCAAGTACTTCCAACCACTGAGTTGTCTCGCTAGCCTTGAATGAGATACTGTAAAAAGTAAAGTTGTATGGGCGTAAAGAAACTGTTGATTCTTTTGTACTTGGATTTTATATCTGGTTCTGATATAGTGCTTAGTATCTTACTATTTTTCAAGTTCACTATTGCATTGCCAGGATTTAAGTAACATTTACATGTACAAGTAATGATTGTTTTATTTATTATTGTTCTAATACATTAGTTAGGATGGTCATAAATAACAATGCTCATCTTTGTCTTCCTTTTTTTTTTTTTAACTTTATTTATTTATTTGCCTTGGTGTTTGCCTGGAACTGAAACTACAGACAGTTGTTAGCTGCCACGTGGGTGCTGGGAATCGAACCCGGGTCCTCTGGAAGAGCAGACGGTGCTCTTAACCGCTGAGCCATCTCTCCAGCCCCTTGTCTTCCTTTTTTAAGAAATGTGTCTATTATTCTTAGTGACTTACATATATATATATGCATATATATATATATTCTTTTTTGATTTCTTAAGACAGAATCTCTCTATGTAGCTCTAGCTGTCCTGGAACTAGCTCTGTAGACCAGACTGGACTCAAATTCAGAGAAATCTGCCTACTTCTGCCTCATAACTGCATGCACTACTGCACTGCAGCTATTGTAAACTTACCAATACTCTATGTGAAGTTTAAGAATGTGTCTTGATTTATACTTTGCTATGAAATTCTTCTTAATAAAATACATGGGTATTGAATTTTGCATAATTTTTTTTGTTATTGATGTGATCAAGGAGTACTTTTTCCTCTTGTCACCTGTTGATAAGTGATTTTATTAGTAGGCAGTCTACTTTTGATCAACTCTTGGGTTACTGGTTATATTTTATCATACTATATTTTAATTCATTGTTGAATTTGCCTTTCTTTGTAATATTAGTTTGTCTGAAATTAGCTCTTTTGTGCTGTTTTCCTAGTTTTGGCATCAGGATATATATATCATAAAATATATGTTAGTAACAATATTATATCATATATAATGTAAATTAATGACATTAATTGTATGATATATTAGTTATTTGTATGATAGACATAATATGTCATATGATTTATATATATTCATGTTATTAGGACCGCTAAGCCTTTTAGATATGTCTGTATCTTGTACAGACTATAAAAATACTTCTGTTTCTCTCTCTTTTCTTTTATTTGAGACTGGATCTCACAGTGTAGGTCTGTCTGCCCTGGAACTCACTATGTAGATGTGGCTGGCCTCAAACTCGAAGAGATCCTCCTCTTGCCTTCATTTCTTGACTGTTCAGTGCACTTTAAAGGTAACTTTTCAGTCTACCCTTTTCTTTTAACTCTTTATAATGAATTTCAGATGTAGATCTTCCCCCCCCCCAAGGCTTATTTTTAAATAAATTTGTGTGAGTGAGTGTGGGGGGGAGCAAGCCATGGAGTAGATTACTTGCTCCATTTGCTTTTTTATAGCATCCAGGACTGTCAACTACCATAGGATGGCACTACCATAGTGAACTAGGCCTCCCACATCAATCAAGAAAATGTACTACAGGCTTGCTCACAGGCCAGTTTGATAGGGGTGTTTTCTCAGTTGAGGTTCTGCTTCCAAAATGACCCTAGCTTGTGTGCAGTTGACAATAAAAATAGCCAACACAGACAGTTGTGGTTCCCTAGCATGGGAACCACACTCAAGCCCTCTAGAACAACAGGAAGTGCTTTTAACACTAAGCCATCTCTCCAGCCCCAAACTAAAGAAGAAAAAAGTTGTTTATTTGTGTGCATTTGGAGGATGGGGAGGGGAGGGAGGGAGGGAGAGAGAGAACACACACACAATGGTGCACACGGGAAGGTCAAAGGAGTGCTTGACTACTTCTTGTGAGTGTGGTTCCCCTCCTTGTACCATGTGGGTTCCAGGGCTTCAACTCCAGTCATCAAGTTTGGCAAAGGGCCTTTACCTGCTAAGCCTTTTCAAATAACTTTCTTCTATTTCGGACCATTTGGGGCCAAGCCATTAATTCAGAAGAATGAAGAGTCCTCCCAGGGAAGAGATAGGTGAGGCTTCTTGTGAGATTTGATTTCAGATAGATTAAATTATTTGACTCTTACTTTTAGTCTACTCAGCTGACTGGCTTTTCATTTCTTGAATATTATATATTCATATCATATAATATTCAACAGTTATTCTTACTAAGGAACAGATTACCACTAGAACTACACTTTTCTTCCAACCCTCAATCTTTATTTTAGTGTTTCCTAAGGTGGTACTGGTCCCACAGGGAAGCATTTGGAAATGTTTGCATTGTCATCGGGGACTACTATATAGTGTTTAATTTCATGGGCCCTGGACTGTCATATACTAACTAGCAGTCCTTTATGGCAAGAATTATCTACTCTAAAATGCTACTTACATTTAGTTTTCCGTGAGGAACCTTGTACATTGAACTCAAACTTTTTTCTTGACATACATACATACATTTATTTATTTATTTATTTATTTTTGAGGCAAGGTTTTACCTTGTAGCTTAATCAGACCTCGAGCTCATGATCTCTGCCTCATTTTGAGACTGCTGGGACTGTAGGTCTGTGCCATGATACCAGACTTCTGCATTTATTAACTTTAAAATTATTGTTGGGGGGGGGGCATGATGTACCTACCATGTGTGTGGGCATGCCATGATATGCATATGGAAATTAGAGGACTTTGTGAAATCAGTTCTCTTTCTACCTTTATGTGGGTTCCAGGGGTTAAATTCAGATCACCAGGCTTTCAAAGCAAAGCCTTTACCCTTTGAACTGTCTGGCTAGCCCTATTAACTTTGAAGATAGTCTTTAAAGCTTAGTTCTGGGGCCAGTGAGATGGCTCAGTGCGCAAAGTCCTGAAGGAGAGAACTGTGGAAGGAGAGAACAGCCTCCAGAAATTTGTCCTCTGTTTTCTCCACAAGATAAATAAATACAAATAATAATAAAATAATAATAATTTTGTTCTGGCAAGGGATTGTGGCATACTCCTTTAATCTCAGCACTGAACTCAGAATGCAGAGGCTCACTGATGTCTGTGAGTGTGAGGCCAGCCTGGTGGTCTGCAGAACAAGTTCCAGGCTAGCCAGGGCTATAGAGATGACAAAAGCTTAGTTTTGGTCATCTTTGCCAGATGCTTGCTTTACATCTTTTGTTTCCCTCTCCATCTCCTTCTCCCACTCCACATCTTTCCTATTTGCTTAGTACTATCCTAAAATTCTAATGCACATCTAGATTATTTGAAATAAGCATTTTGTAGTCCTGTACCTTACTGTGAGCTCAGATTATTGGTGACAGAGGCATTTTGTATCCTTGTTCCATGGTACATGTCTTCTTTTATAAACGTGTGTCACACAGATATACCAGTTATTGAGTATACTTTGAATGTAAATTAGAAGTGTGTGGTGTGGCTCATTAAAAGCCATACTTTCTTAGATTCCATTAATAATCTTTTGTGGGTATATCTGTGGAAAATAATATTAGGCTCATTTTACACATAAGCTATATTAGTTACTTTTCTCATTGCTGTTATTAAAATGCCAAACAGAAGCAGCGTAAGTGGTGGGTCATGCTTTTAGTCCTAGCACTCTCTTAACCACTGAGCCATCTCTCCAGCCTCATAGTTCCCAGCACTTTCAGATCTCTCTGAGTTTGAAGACAGCCTAGTCTACACAGTGAGTTCTAGGACAGCCAGGGCTATATAGAGTGACTCTGTCTTTTTTTTTTTTTTTAATTAAATTTAGTTAATTAAAAAAAAAAAAAAGACAGCAAACAACAGAAACAACTTAAGAAAGCAAGGGTTTATGTTTGGCTCAAAGTTTGTTCCTGGGACATACAGTTTGATGGCAGGAGCTTGGGCAGCTGGTTTCATTGCATTATGTAGTCAGGAAGCAAAGACTGAGGGATGCTGGGACTCAGCTCTCTTTCTCCTTTTTATTCAGTCCAAGATCCCAGCCCAGGGAACCATGCTACTCACATTACATTTAGTCTTTCCACTACAGCCTAATCTAGAAAGTCCTTCACAGACAGCCCAGAGGTTTGTTTCCATAGACAGTCTAAGTCTCATCAAGTTGACAACCAAGTTTAACTACTTACAACCCTTCAGGGGTTGAATTTAGGGTCTCATGCATGCTAGGCATCACCAGACAGACCTCCACCACACTACTTCAATTTGTTGAATTTGCCTTTCTTTGTAATATTGTCTGAAATTAGTTCTTTTGTACTTTAATTTATGTTCTTCAATTTATGCAGGTACCCACTTTTAATGTTTCAGTTTGATTCTGAGTACACACTGAAAAAACTTTTTCAAAGTAAATATCTTGGTCTTGTCTCTAGAGTTCTGGCTTTCCAACAGGAGGCCCTGATATCCAGTTTTTAAAAAGCAAACAGGTGACTTTTAATCCATAGCTAAGTAAAACCTCAGTTTGTAAAATACTGAAAAGTAGAATTTTGAAAATTCAGTGAACAGAATGAGAAATTGCTAAATTATTAAAGACTAATGGAAGAAGTTGGAATTTTTAGATTTAGGGAAAAGAACCAACTATTTTGAACAAGCTTGTGAATTTCTGAGGTAAGGAACTTGTGAGATTTTTCACTATAATATACACATTTCTTAGTACAAACCAGACCACACCATAGAGATTGGGGTGAATAAATGCATGCCATCATTGGGTACTTAAAAAATAAAGCTACAGAAAGTTCTAATACACAAAAATGTTTTATAGTGATGATGTGATGACTGCATTTTATTATTAATCAGATTCATTATTTTTTCAGTTGTACTTTATTTTGTTGTTGTTGTTAGATACTCAGTATCTCTCAAACCAGTTCTATGAAGTTTTGTCTTATTCCTGTAGTAAGGAAGGATATGTCAAAAACTTGAGGGAGGGGGGTTAAAGGAAATGGATGATATGACAGACTAAGTAACTTCTCCAGGATCATATAGCCAGATGACAAAACAGAAATTAGAGGTTTAAAGCCTGTGCACTTATGCACCAAAACTAAGTTTTCACAGCAGCTCTGAGAGGTAGATACTATAAATCCCATTTTGTTTTAAAAGGCTATGCACCTGGCCTGGGGTATACTGCCTAAGTGGAAGGTCTGGGATTTGGACTCAGACATTGTGGTGTAGAAGCCCTGTTTGCTTGCTTGTCTTTTGAGGTAGAGTCTCATTGTGTAGCTCAGAGTGGACCCCAACTCTTGCTCTTCCTGCCCCCACTTCCCATGTGCATGCCACCATACCTAACCTGGATAATTATTATAAGTAAACCAGTTCTTGTCAGATACAAATAGCCCAGGGTGTCTTATGGTTAGGGTTAGGGCTGATGTTTTGAAATACATATTTTTTTTTATTGTGTCCTATATACTGTAGGACTCTGAGGCCAGCAGTAACTATTCTCTCAAAGGGAAACATAAGAATGCTTCTAGACACTTAAAGATGTCCTCTGGGGGCAAAACCATCTCTAGTTGAGAACAACTAAATTATTTCCGTATGTCATGTAATTTTCTTTTCTGTTAATGGTCTACTAGCTTGTGCTAAGAGCAAAGAAAACATTAGCTTTGACTTTTCTGTAGAAGTTAGTTTTATATTCAACATTAGTTGTTCTATAGGAGTTATTTCAAACCACTTGTCATTCTTTAAGGCTTAATTAAAACTAGTTAATATAATCCATACAATTATGTAACTCATATATGTGAGTTGCAGTGTGTCACCACAAGGCCAGTGTACACGAGGAGAACACCAGTTCAGTGCTTTACTGTGTGAACTCTGAAGTCTCCAGTATGTCTTTTCTTTGATATTAACATCAGTGGGATTTAAACTGCTTGAAGAAGCTGTGGTTTATTTGTGTAATTAACTATGAAAAGCTGATTTTTCATGTTTTATATGAAACAGTACTAAATAATGTAGCCACCTAACATCTCTACCAAAGAGTGCCTTCAGCTGTGTGCCATTATATAGACTATCACACTTTGACTGTTATATTGTAACCTACTGCTCATTTTGCATCATTGCAGCCACAGTATTAAAAAAAGAAAGTATTTTATGTTCTCTGAACTCAAATTGATCTAGTTAGATCATCAGGTTATGTTGGTTGTCCATTTTAAAAAATATTTGCTGTTAGGTTAAGTGTTATATTTAAAGGAAGATCCTTAGCCTTAAGAATTGAGAATGTTGGTTTTGCAGTTTTAATGTTTAACATGTAAGATTTGTGTTGGTCTTTTTTATTTATCATGGCCTGATTTAAGTGCCCCTTCAGTTCATCAGCCAACAGACATAACTAACTGACTAAAGGACTCCTTCTGCATCCACATCACTGGTGGGCTTGTGTGCATTTTCAAGTTGGGATTATCATTTTTTTTTAAACTTTATTTATTTATTTGCCTTGGTGTTTGCCTGGAACTGGAACTACAGACAGTTGCTAGCTGCCATGTGGGTGCTGGGAATCGAACCCTGGTCCTCTGGAAGAGCAGACGGTGCTCTTAACTGCTGAGCCATCTCTCCAGCCCTGGGATTATCATTTATCTTAATATCCTTAGTCATCTAAATCCAGAGTTGAATTACTACACAGAATGTTTTTACAGTTCTCCCTTTGGAATATTTGTTTAGTCCCTGAACCTTGACTGCTTCTTAGGTACGTTACAGGGTGGTAAAAATATTAAATTTATCAACAGAAGGTCAGACTCTTACTACTTTTTTGCTACTACTTGTATGTTTTTAATATAAGTGCCTCCCTTTTGGACCTTTCTGATTTATTGGCTAACATAAGCATTATTTTCAGAGTAAACAGTATAAAATATAATTCTGACCAGATCAAAAGCTACTTTATAAGAGTAAAATAGTGCACTTAAAAATTATAATGTATGCATTTGTGTTTACATGTGGTCTCTGCAATAAGATTGCTATTAACACATTACCAAAAAAAATACACTTCTGGATTCTAAATTGCAATGCATTCCAAAAGATAAAGTATGGAGTGTTGTGAGAGTTTAATGAACAGTCAGTAAATTCAGTATAGATAGAGATGAGAAAAGGCCCTGTTAGAAAGTGAGAGTTAAATTATATGCTTAATTTGGAAAACTGTTGTGCAAAGAATGTTCCAGAAAAAGAAATAACATGTATGAATTGTGATTATAATAGATGAGTGTGCAACCACTGCCTGGCATTCACTAAACTTTTAAAGTAAGGGAAGTAGAGTGGTCAGGTGTGTTTTAGGAATTTCTTTTGGACTGGAGAATGAATGAATGATAGCATGGAATGGAACTAGGTTTAAAGAAATGGGGAAAATGATACCTTTGTTAAATAGTTTAAAAGAGAAATGATAGTTTATTTGACTAATGACACGCTTGGTAACCCAGGAAATGATTGGCTCTCTCAATTTAAAAAGTAATCTAGATTTGTAATAAATAGTGCTTGAGAGATGTCTTCGTGGTTAAAAGTACTTGTTCTTGAAGTCCCCGTACCACATCAGGTAGGTTGCTTATATTGCTTGTACCTCTAGCTCTAGTACTTCTGACCCACATAAGCACTTGTACACTTGTCACATCTCAATTTGTTCTTATTAACTATTAAGTCTGAATTTCACTGAAATTGCCCAAGTATATGTATCATTTGTTTGCTTCAGTTAGTGGGAACTTCAGCTACTGAACACCTGTCAACCTTGGAGTAGACAAGTTGGAGGAGGAGATTTCTTTGGAGGAGATAAGATGGTCCCATCAAGCAAGCCCTGGCATTTTCCTTTGGATTGATGTTTGGCTACCTTTTAACTTCTTTACATTCATTCTTATTAGCCTAATTATGTTTTTCATCTTTGCTGAGATGATTTTGGCAAAACTGTCTATGTCAAGTATATTTGAATTTGTTGAGTTAAAATTATTTATAATACATTCCCTGCCTTAAGATTAATCTTTAGCTAAGCTGTACCATTTTGATTCCTGGGCTGCATTTTGATGGTTGTTATTCATCCAGTCAGCCTCCCTCCCTCCATCCCTCCTTGTTTTGTTTTGTTTTTTCAGACAGGGTTTCTCTGTTGTAGCCCTGGCTGTTTTGGAACTTGGCTCTGTAGACCAGGCTGGCCTTGAATTCAGAGATCTTCCTGCCTCTGCTTAGATTGAAGAAATGCACTACAACTGCCTAGTTGTTTACTGAAACTTTCAAGGAACTGATGGATATTTTCTTTGAGAAATCAGTTCTTGCTTAACTTAATATTCCTTTTTTCTTTGTTCTTTCATTAATCTGTTATTTTATTTTCTTTTACTGTATGTTATTGTTGTTTTGCCTCTTCCTCAAATACCTTTTCAGACCTATGTTTTTCTAAGTACTTTGAGGTACTTTTGATTGTTTTTAAAGCATTATTTGATTCTTTTCCATGGCAATTGATATAGCATTTTTATTAATCATTTTAAATGTCATATTGTGGTCTGTAAGTTTTAATTTAAGAGTTATAAAATTTTGCTGTTTAAAAATATAGTGGCTGGAGCTTTTGTGTTAACATTTTATTATGGATTTTCTCTTAATTTATGATTTATCTATGGTTGGACATATATAAATGTCCACATATTTTGACATTTCCAAGATTCTGTTTGGTCTAATTCATGATCAGTTTTTGTTTTGTTTTGTATTTGGAGACAGGGTTTCTCTGGGCAGCCCTCTTGGTCCTGGAACTCACTCTGTAGACCATGCTGGTCTTGAACTCAGAGATCCACCTGCGTGAGCCACCATGTGGTTGCTGGAAGAGCAGTCAGTGCTCTTAACCTCTGAGCCAGCTCTCCAGCCCCCACTTGCCTCTGCTTTCTGAGTGCTGGGATCAACGGCATGCACTACCACCTCATGTCTCATGATCAGTTTTAAAGTATTGATCCTTAGTTTTTTTCTACTGGTATTCCCAAGGTTCATTCATGTATGGTATCTATTTTTTGTTCCCCCTGCCTTGACACTAAGATAAAAATTTTGTAACAAAACCATTTTAAAGTATCAGTTTAGTAGTATTTAACATATTAATAGTGTTGTACACAACCACATCCTTTTTTAAAAAAAAACAAACAACAACAACAAAAAACCACTTTTATTTATTTATTTAATTATTTGCCTGGAACTGAAACTACAGACAGTTGTGAGCTGCCATGTGGGTGCTGGGAATCGAACCTGGGTCTTCTGGAAGAGCAGACGGTGCTCTTAACCGCTGAGCCATCTCTCCAGCCCCCAGCCACATCCTTTTGTCTAACTCAAAATATTTTCATTCTAAAAATAAAAAAATAACATTAAACAATTATTTTGTGTTTCTCTGTTCCTCATATTTAACAACCACCAATTTGCTTTTTGTTAAGTTCATTATCTATGAAACTGTATGCATGTATGTGTTATCCACTTAATTTTAATGACAATAGTAATAGCTATGAAAGAATATCTCATTGTGGTTTGGAAGTACATTTTAGAATGATGATAAAACATTTTTTTTTCATGTGTTGGTCATTTTGTTTATCTTTTGAGAAAATTCTATTCAAATCATCTCATTATTTAACTGGGTTGTACTTTTGTTCAATTGCAAGAATAATTTATTATGGTTTATGTGACTTTTTAAAAAATTTCTTCAGGTAGATTTGAGACTATTTTCCTTCCCCTTGTCTTAGTCAGAGTTTCTATTGCTTTGAAGAGACACCATGACCACAGCAACATGACTGAAGGAAAACATTTAATTAGAGTTGGTTTAGCGTTTCAGAGGATAATCTTCATGGCAGGAAGCAAGGCAGCATGCAGGCAGACATGGTGCTAGAGAAGGAGCTGAGAGTTCTTACATCTTGACTCACAGGCAACAGAAAGTGGTCTGAGACACTAGACCTCAGAGCCCACCTTTACAGTGACACACTTCCTCCAACAAGTCTATGCCTACTCCAACAAAGCAGCACCTCCTAATTGTGCCACTCCCTTTGGGGGCCATTTTCTTTCAAACCAGCACACCAGCCCAATATAATTTTATAAATTTAATGGCTTAAAGATCATTGCAACTGCTTCTTTGTTAGCTTGCAGCCCTCAAATTATTCTGTTCTTTCAGCCATATGATACTTTGTTTTTTAATTCTTGTGGTCTCTCTAAAACAGCAGTTCTCAGCCTTTTGGGGTCAAATATCAGATATTCATAACAGCAGCAAAATTACAGTTATGAAGTAACAATGAATAATATGGATTGGGGGATGGTCACTACAACATGAACCATGTTAAAGGGTCTCAGCATTAGGAAGATTAAAAATAATCAGTGTTGGTGGTTAAGCACTGTTGGCGGATGCCCTTCATACCAGTGATTTAGAGACAGAAGCATGAAGATCATGAGTTTTAGGCCAATCTGGGCTACGTAAGTTCTGGGTCAGTTTGGGCTATATAGAGTAAGCTGCTATCTATCCCCATCCACAAAAATCAACATTAGAAGCCTAGTGTGGGCTTCCTTGATGTTTAAATGAGGCTATTTCTGTGGAGGTGTTGATTCTGTGCATTTGAAGTAAGAGATTTAGGGACTGTGCATTCTAGGGAATGTAGGAGACACCTCTGTCTCCCTGGTGTATGTATGTTATACAGTCCTTTGTGGTGTTAGAATTTACCATCTCTCTTTCAGGATATACTCTCCAGACGGAAATATTTGAACTATTACATTTTCTCTATAGATCTTGAGTAGGTACAAATACTTTGTGGCAAAAACTAAGGGGATTCTTAAAATTGTGAATTGAATCTACAACAAATTTAATAAGTTTTTTAGAAAAGAAAGAAAAGGCAGCAGTTTTGATTTACAGAGTCACTTGTTAGGAAAAGCAAAAGAGGAGACATTTTAAAGAAAGTTGAACTTGATTAATCTGACTAGGGAACAATTTAGATTCATAATGAATCAGAAATTCTCTTCATAGGTCTCTTTTTCTTAGCTGTATTCAAGAAAGTAAAAAACTGACAGGAAAGTACTTGGAAAGTACAGTAGAACTTCTCTTCCTACTTACCTAAGGCAAAGAGAGGGTTTCTCTAAAGGTTTGGAAATAGAAATACCTCTGAGAATTTCAGATGATAAATTGCCTGGAATCTGTGTGTTGTGTCATCTGCAATAAGGCTTACATAGATAGGGGCAGACTAAAATGGTAGGTATGGAATTGAGTTTCTTTGAACTTTAAAATTATTCTAAAAGGCTGTTTTTATTTTGTTTAGTATAATTTTAATATCTTGTTTAATTTTATTTTTTCTTACTCATTTTAATTTTTGAGACAGGTCTCTTCCCTGGGTTGCTAAAGCCAGCCCTGAATTAATGGGCTCAAATTATCTTCCCACCTTAACTGGGACTCTAGACATTGAACCACCATGTCTGTCTTGTTGCTACTTTTCAATTAAAGAAAAAAGGCTTAAAAAGTGTGCATATCCTACATCTAAAAAATTACTAGCCTTCTTTTTGGAAAAAAAAAAAAATTTATTCTGGCCAGGCAGGGGTGGTACATGCCTTTGATCCCAGCACTCAAGAGGCAGAGGCAAGTAGATCTCTGTGAGTTTGAGGCCAGCCTGGTCTACAGGCGAGTTCCAGGACAGGTTCCAAAGCTACACAGAGAGGTCTGGAGTACCACTTTTGAGGACTCAGGTCCCTCTTGCCACCTTGTTTTTGAAGTGAGATCTCTTTGGTTCTATCACTGCACCATATATGCAGCCTTCTAGACAGTTCTATCTTGCCTCCCATCGTGCCTCCCAAGGTGCAGAAGGGAACCTTCCTTGATAGGAATTCTGGGATCAAATTCATCTAGTCAGGCTTGCACAGCATGTCTTCCCCTGAAACCTGCTCCAAGCCATTTTGCCAGCCTTAGCTTCATTATTATTTTTTAATCTAAGAAAGTTACCTTATGGGACTGGAGAGATGGCTCAGCGGTTGGGAATGCTGGCTGCTCTTCCAGAGGTCCAGGGTTCAATTCCTAGCACCTACCTGGCAGTTCACAAATGTCTGTAATTCCAGTTCCAGGGGATCTGTCACCAATGCACATAAAATAAAGTTAAATAATTTTTTTTTTAAAAGAAGAAAGTTACCTTAAAAGTTCTAATAGAATTAGATTTTTAACCAATTGTAGAATAATTTGTTCTTCTGTCATTGTCCTGACTTTCTTTTGTGGCAGGTTTGTGTAATTCTTGCGAAGGATGCCATTGAGATACTCAGTATCTGTGTTCTCTCCTGTACTTTCATGACAAGGAAATCTCTCTCTTAACCTTTTCTTTCAGGTTCACTACTGATCTCCATTCTCAGATTTATGGATTTACATGCAATATCTTGTTCCTTTCTTTTTCTCTCACTGATTTTCTCTTCCTTTGTTGTCATGCATGAATTGAGTATGCCATGTTCAGTGAGAGTTATCTTCTGCTGAGGTTTTTAATTTCTTTTATTTATACCTAATAATTTGATTACACATACTTAAATTTTATTTCAGTGCTGAGCCATATTTTACTCTTTCTGGAGGTACTTTAAAGTTGCAATTAATCTCAACATTTGTAATGCCAAATACAAATAACAGTAACAGTTGAATAACAACAGCATAAGTATTTTTTCTTGTTTTGTTTGTGTTTGTTTGTGGGTGGTGGTGTATTTTCAGCCTGCATCTGCTGCAGAGCTCAGCTTGGTCTTAAACTGTTGATCTTCTTTCCTTGACTTCCTGAGTTCTGAGATTGGAGCCATGTGCCATTAAGTCCATTTAGCACAGGTATCCTTAAACTGTACACGCACATACAATGGCTACATTAACTGTAACGTAGAATCCGAATTCTACTGTGTTAGGTGAAGAATCTCTTAGAACAATTAAGATTTTTATTTTTAAGATTTTGTATTTTTATTTTTAAAAGGCCAGATCCTCCTACTTAATTTCAGCTTTGTATATCAAACTTTAAAAAAAAAAAAAAAGTGTTTCTACCTTGGTTGTTTACAGGTCTCCCAGATATTTAAAATAAATTTGTCTCTTCCCTCCTTTCTCTCTCTAGGTCATTATTTTGTACCATGGGTACTTCTGCATTTTTTCAACTTTAGGTTCTTAATATCTGTTGGTTCATTCAGGTCAAAATCTGTAGCATTAAGGACTTTTTTCTATCATACTAAACATCCAATTCATCACCAAAGCCTAATAATTCCCCTTTGATAATGTATTCAGAATCTAATCTATTTTACCACCTCTGTCACAATTACTCTGGTAAATGTTATCATTTGTCAGTGATTTCCCATCTTTCTTTAGGCATTTTCTGCCTGCTTTTTGACATCTGTTCATTGTTCCCACTGTGATCCATTTTCTAGATAACAGTTTTAATGCTTTAAAAACTTTTTGCTTTTTTGTTCAGGTATGATAACATATGTCTTTAACTCCAGCACTCAGGAGACAGAGGCAGGCAGATCTCTGAGCTCTAGGACAGCCAAGGCTACACAGAGAAACCCTTCCTTGAAAATGCTAAATAAAATCAATAAATAAATGCCCAAACCACCAACAACATTTTTTAAAAAAAATGGCAAAAAAGAGTGCTCATAAAAACCACGAAATTACCATCCTTGATAAGCCATGCTTATGATTCTTATCCTCTTCATAGTTATTGTTAACTTTTCCTCATTTTAAATTCATGTTACTGGTTTTTTGTTAAATACAAAATAAAGAAGGAAAAATAAAATAAAATAAAAAAAATAAAAACCACGAATTTAAAATGTACAGTTCAGGACTTGGGAGATGGCTCTGTGGATTAAGCACTTGCTGGCCCAAGTATGAGTGTGAACACCGGAGTTTTACTTCCCAGAACCCTCAGCATGTCAAATTCAGTAGCACACATCTGTAATTCCAATGTGCAAGATGGCAGGTCAAGAGAGACAGGAGACTGACCAGAAGCTCACAAACCAGTGTGTGCAGTGGTAAAAGTTTAAGAAAAGTCTCTGTTTCAGGCAAGTGGGAAGTGAGTACTAACACCTCAGGTTGTCCTCTGACCTCCACACATGTGCTGTGCCACAACCATACACACTATATATATGTACATACATCATATCTGTACATGAAAAGAGGGTACAAGTCAGGCTTTTAGTCTGTTAACAACACTGAAAACAACCATTGTTGCCAATCAACTGGCCAGTCATTATGGACACACAAGGAGAAGTTCCTATGGTGCTGGTCTTTACTAGGTTTTGTTTCCCTTAGTGTTTGGTGGCAGCAAACAATGGCAGTATAACAGATAGGTCTCACTCAGATCTGGTGCAGGCCTTAAGTTAAAGCTCTTTTGTAGACCTAGGAAAGTTGGAACTTCTTGATCCTTACACTTGGCCAATGTTACAGCTCTTGGGTCCACACTACCTGAGATTCTTGACCCTGGAGACTGTGATCTCCAGTTCTCTTCTTTGACTCCTTACAGTTGCTTATCTTTCTTTAGCTTTTCCTCTGCCTTCTTTACCTTTCTTCCTTTCCTAGCCATGCTCAAACTGTTCAGTTTTGCAGCTCTAGCAGCTGGCTGGCTGCCTTCCCACTTTCACAGTTTGGCCTGTTGTTGCCACTGCTGTTCCAGTGCCTCCACCATGCTCCTTCCTATCTTGTGTTACCAGCTCAGCCCACACAACTAAAAATAGGCGGGAAAGACTAGAGAAGCTTTTTTCTTGGACCTAATATTGCCTCCCCAGAGTCAGAGGCATTTCAAGGAATGCCTCAGGTTACTGATTGAGCAAGCCTGTGTAGCTTGCTTATATTGCTTCAGAAAGGGGTATTTAGACCATCACAGACTTTGCTTTTAACCACAATCAAAGCCATCAAGAATTGTTTTAAACTCATTAACACCCTTCTAACACCAATTGTAAAACAGCTACTGAGGCATATATTTGAACCCAATTACAGCCTCTTGTTTTTAGGACCAGTTACAGCAGTCCTGCTAGGCCACCAGGGAAACGTTTCCCCTCTAGCTAGATGAAAATGATTTCTGGGATATGTCCTGTTCACCAAAGCTTATAATAGCAAAATGGCTAGTGCAGATTATGGCACATAGCTCAAGCTAATTAAGACTGCCCTTTAGGAGCCACAGTAATCAGTTTTGATCATTTTGTAGTTGTTTTGCTTTGTTTTATGTCCCTGGAGTATTCCAGATGACTGGTACTAGTGGAAAGATAATCCTGCTGGTTATTTATTTGACTGATAGTTTTTTTCACTCAAGGCACCCAGGGGCAGAAAATAGACACACACACACACACACACACACACACACACACACACGCACGCACGCACGCGCATGCACGTAACGTTACATGCGTGCGTGTCATCATATTGCCCCATTCTCCCAAAGGGGAACACCAGGAATGCTTACAGTGTGAACTTAAAGAGCATAAATGCTAATAGTTAACAGTGCTTCATGTGTGCTAAATGTCTCAGGGAAAGATGACCTCATCTTTCTCACCGTCACAAAAATTAGCTGTAAAAATATTTTGATCTCTCTGAAATTCTTGACCAACTTCCCTTAATCCATCTATTTCTTCCATTCCTGGTCAACTAGTAAATATATTTCTTTCTCTATAGATTTCCCTATTTTATGGACATTTTTTAAATTCCATAGTATATAGTCCTTGCTGTGGCCAGTTTTTTTCCACTTTACAACATTTTCAAAATTAGTTTATGTTATTGTACATATTTATATGTAGGTAGTTTTTCTTTTCTTGACATAGAATTTTATTTGAGTGGATTACTACATTTTACTTATTAGCAGGTGGCTATAAGGGTTGTTTTTACTGGGGATCTGAGTTCATGTCCTCAAGCTTGCTACAGTAAGCACTTCACCAACGGAATCTTTCCTCCGTCTCCCCTGCTTTTGTTAAGATAGGGTCTCATGTAGCCCAGTCTGTCCTCGAATTCCTAATTTCTGCCTATATCTCCCAAGTGTTGGGATAACAGGCAAGCATAACAGTGTCCATCTTGTTTACACATTTTGATTATTGAAAATATTAGAAATATTCACGTGTACTTTTTATGTTGCATATTCCTGTACAATATATTTTCTATTAATAAACCATTCTAAAGCCTCATACCTAAACATTATTTTCCATTGTGTGTGAAAGCATGCTATTGTGGACTACACTAATGTTGACTGAGTTGACAGAGTTTATCTGTGACCAGTGGTGGTACTAGATAGCTAGCTATTCTAGAGTAGCTTTAGGTGACACATCATTATGCTAGTAGGCTAGCCGAGGCATGTTCTTTGAGCTGAGCAGATGAGAGGTGAAAGAGCAGGCAAAGTTCAGTTGTGCAAGATAACAAGTAGTAGTTCATATTTGCATTTCAAACCTCTGCTTGGGCCATATTTGCTAATAACCATGTTGCAAGATATCACAAGAACAACCAAGTCATTTGAAGAAGCCCAGGGTCAGAGAAGAAAGACGTGCAAAGTTACGGACTAAAAGGTGTGCCTATTAGAAAGCCATTAATTGGGTATTAATGCAATCAGCCTGTCACCCACAAACCATTCTTTTCTCTATCCTAATGCTTTTGCATGTGTTTCTCCTCTGTTTTACTGGCTTTCTCTTTAATATGTGCATTCTGAAATTGCTCCCTTCCTTCAGATCTTTAGATTAATAGACACCCATCTGTATCCTGGTCTCCAACTCACCTTTTGGGGTGTGTGTGTGTGTGTGTGTGTGTGTGTGTGTGTGTGTGTGTGTGATTGTGAGTCAACATGTGGATGCTCACTGAACCTGGGTCTTCTGCAAGAACAGCAAGAACTCTTAAGCACTGAGCCATCATCTTTCCAGCCCCAAGATACAATTTTTCTGTTGAATATAATAACATTGTATCTGTAAGATATTCACTTCCATGAAGTGCTCCCTCTAAAATATTATTTCAGAATTTATCAAAAATACATTAAACCCCAAGCATACATTTTTACTCTACATTTCTCAAGCCTTTTTCTTATCCCCCACTTGTTGGAGATACCATTCCTTGTCGTGTTATTTTGTTTGTTGTGATTTTTTTTTTTTTGCTTTGTTGGGTTTTCATCGTCTTTAGAGTGTTGCTTTTAATATTTGTGAGCAAAAAACTAAGTTGATTATAGTAGAACTCTTTGCAGTTCTTTAAATCTAGAACTCTTTTCTAAATGAGAATCTTACTGTGGACTCCGCCAAGTGAGTGCTATGTATTCATTGACTAGCGTTCTTCTAGGTTGCAAGGATTATAGCAATCATAACTAGAGTCACCCTAGTTATAAATGTAAAGATGCCCTCAGTATCTTTTTTTTTTTAACCCTTACACTTATTTATTGTGTATGTGGTGGTTGTGGGGAGTGGCACAAGTGTGCTATGGTGAGTGTGTGGAGGTCAAGAAACCATTTGCAGGACTTGGTTCTCCCTTTTCACCCTAAGAGTACTGAGAATTGAACTCAGGCTGTCAGGGTTGGTAGAAAGTTCCCGCACTGACTGAGCCATTTCACATGCTCTTTTTAAAAACATATTTTGTTTTATTTGTGTAAGTGATACAAGTGCATAATTATACATGGCACATGTGCCGTAATGTTCATGTATGGAAGTCGGAGGACAACTCTCTTACACTGTATGATCCTGATATCAAGGGTCTGGAGGTCCCTACAGAGTAACAATCCAAGTGAAGCAAGAAGGAAATTAAGTTCACCACAACGTAATTAGCTAGCGTTGGTTCAAACTCCTAGAGTCTAACTTCAGTTTATTTTTGACATATTTTTTTTTAAAAAAAAAAAAAACTTTATTTATTTATTTATTTGCCTTGGTGTTTGCCTGGAACTGGAACTACAGACAGTTGTTAGCTGCCATGTGGGTGCTGGGAATCGAACCCGGGTTCTCTGGAAGAGCAGACGGTGCTCTTAACCGCTGAGCCATCTCTCCAGCCCCCTATTTTTGACATATTTAAACACAGTACAACATTGGGAAAAGAAAATCTGTTGATGATTATCACAATAAAGTTTAGGGCATGACTACACTGAAACTCTTTTGCAAAGTACCTTTGACCTCTTTCATAAAAATGGGTTATTGACTGAGAAACATTGCTCAGGAGCCTGGGAAGAGTCTAGGATAAACATAATAGTCTGGGGGATTCTAGTGAGGCCTGGCCCAGTAGCAAAAATTACCAGGTTATTAACTATATCCATTCCCAGCTTTCCAAGCAGAAACAGCTATAAATCCCTTCCATTGAATACAAAAGCCTGTATTATTAACATTCCTGGTTCCCTCGTGCTATCTGTGAGCAAGAGAATGACCTTTTGCCCTCTACATGAGGGTAGGATGCTAGGCTTGGTTTTTGAGACAAAAGTCCTTCACTGAGCTCTGGGGCTCTGCAATTACACTAGGCTGATTGAGCAACAAGACTCATGGATTTGCCTACCTTAAAATTTCTTAGAATTGTCTATGGTCATTAAACCATTGAAATTTGTAGATTGTTGAAGTTAGCAGTGTCATAAAATAATTTATGAGTTGGGAGACAGCAAGATAGCGCAGTTGGTAAAAGCACCAGCCTTCAAGCTTGATGACCTTATTTTAAATCCCCAAAACCAACATGGTGGAAGGAGAGAACTGACTTCCCCCCTGTAGTTGACTTATGTGTGCACACACAACGAACATGAATCAGTGGAATTTAAAAAATTAAGTCATGAATTGAATGTGTATATGACTATTAAAAGAAAATAAAAATACATGTACTGATGTGGAGGGGATCTAAAAAAATAGTATTATCCATACAGAAGACATTTGCATGTGTTTGCACAGGTTTTATGTTTATGTCCTTTACATGAGTGAAAAAGGAACATAAAAGGATTCTTGTGCTGTTTAGTTACTTTAATCCTGGACCAAAGTAACTTAAGGAAGGGTGATTTTCTATGATTTATAGTTTTTAAAAGCAGTTAGGCTCCATCATTGGTGGGGTGAACTGGCTACAAAGTGACAAGGCATTGGGAGAATGAGGTAGCCAGTCACAATGCATCTGTAGGAAGTAAAGAGAGAAATGAATGCTGGTTCTCAGTTTGCTTATTCCTTTTTATTCATTCTGGGACCTCAGTTCATAGAATGACACAGCCCACATTCAGAGTAGGTTTTTCTTTGTTCATTAAACTTTTGGATGCCCTCACAGATGCTCCTAGAGGTGTGTCTCCCAGGTGAATCTGAAATCCTAACTTGAGTGAGCCTTGCACTCTCACCTCTCATTTGTTTCATCTTTGGGCAGCAGTTCAGCTTGCACATGGCTACCACTGTAAGGCAGCTGATTCTGCCTAAACTCTCCAGGCCTTATTTGAGGTGCACAATATTTTTTTTTCCTTCATAAAAATCCAGTCAAGTTCACACTGAAGATTAAGCATCACACTAACAAACTCTAAAGAGCATTTGTTTTCTGGTGGAAAGCCCCAAATTGGGGGAAGATGAAAATAGATTTTTATGATTTATTCTGTTTGTATGTGTACCTATATATCTATAAAACTTTAAATGTAGATCACAGTATAGAAAATGGGGTATTTGTATGTCTGGGTCTGGCTTATTTTATCTACTATAGTAATTTCCAGTTTTGATTATTTGTTCTGACTGCATGGTTATTATTTGAATCTCTTAGTAGGGCTATATTTCTAGTATAGAAAAATGATTAAGATAGTTATTAATAATTATAAAACATCCTTAGTTACTACATTGTATTTTTCTACATTAAAATACTTCTAATTTGTGTGCTAAGTGACCTTTATTTATTTTTAGGTGTGGAATATCAAGCAAATGATTAAGTTGACACAGGAACATATAGAGGCCCTGTTGGACAAATTTGGTGGGGAGCATAATCCACCGTCAATATACTTGGAGGTAAGCTTTTTTAGCATCTCTCTTATAGTAGTTTTGAGGGCAATTCTATAAAAATGTTTTATAGTGGTAATCTGGTTATTTTAGGGAAGCATTGGAAGATTAATTAGCTTTCCCTTCTTGTTTGTTCCTTAGCCTTGTTCTCTTTCACTGGTACAGTCTGCATGGCTTAGCTTTATCTGGAAAATGTCAAAACTGACAGTGATGGCCCCATAAACTTAAACACTGGCTGAATTTAAAAAAAGAAAAGAAAAAGCATACTGTGTTCGTAGTCAACAAAAGGAGTTACCATATTAGAAAGTGAGGCAGTTTTGTAAAATATATTTTCCAGAATAAGTTTCCCATTGTTGGTTTCTGCTTTCTCATAGGTACAATTTATACTATTGGAATGGCCCAGCATTGTTCAGTCTTACTGCTTAATGATGCCTTTAGACTTGTGTCAGCCTTCAATAAGGTTATAAATCTGTAGTTGCCATTGTTCATAGTTGTGTCAAACAGTAGGTACTATGTAATCACAGATAAGCCTTGTTCTTAGTTTTCTTCTCAAGCTATTGTGGCATCTAGGCTGTCAGGTTCTACAACCAACACTACTCACTACACTTTCCACTGTCTTTCTCCATAAACTCTTGCTCTGTTATAATCACACACAAAGGTAACTCTAAATTATAAAAGACCAGAGCCAGGCATAGTGGTTCATGCCTTTTAGTTTCAGCATTTAGAAGACAGGCAGATGGCTCTCTGAGTTTGAGGCCAACCAAGGCTATATAGGGAGCTCCTGGATAGTCAAGGCTACACAATGAGACTCTGTCTCAAAAACAACAAAAAACCAAAAAGATTTGGCCTCCCAAACCACAGATTTTAAAGCACCGTTTGAGTGACTTTTAACTAAATTTTCTAATTTAGCAATCTAATTACTTTTTAAAGGACAAATTAAGTCTTCATTATTTGAAGAGAAAGTTAAGTTTGAATTTATTAGACAAGTTTTAGAACTTAGGAAATACTGACTAAACTGTTCTCTTTGACTTCTTCATATGGCTTACTCCAGATCACACTGCTGCTTATGGTATCAATGCCAGGACTAGAATTCCGGTCTCCAGATACTGTTAGTGTCCTTTCACTTTTATAGTAGAGTACAGTAGAGGAGGCCAAGCAAGGAAGTCAGAAGGAGGTATATGCATGCCTTAGTGAAACTGATTGTTTTTTATCAACTTAAAAATACAAGCAACAGTCTTTTTCTGTTATTGGGTATTTTCCCACATTTGAAACAATGAATATGTCTATTTACAGTAATGATGAATTGCTTTAGCCACACAATACTCATCAGACATTTGAATACTTGAAAATTGATTAGTAAAATGCAAAAACATGGGCTGGAGAGGTGGCTCAGAGGTTAAGAGCACTTACTGCTCTTCCAGAGGTCCTGAGTTCAATTCCCAGCAACCACATGGTGGCTCACAACCATCTAGAATGACATCTGGTGTCCTCTTCTAGCATGCAAGCAGAACACTGTATACATAGTAAATAAATAAATCTTTTTTAAAAAAGCAAAAACATTCATGCTTATTCTTGTTCTGTGTTTATACTTTTATTGATGTTTATAATTACTTTTAGCAAAATTCTACATAGGTATTTTATTTCTGTTTTACTGATAAAACCAAGATGTTAAGTCACTTATTTCTAATGATAGTATTGATAAGGGAAAAGTCATAAGTCTATAATAATGATCACTGCCTTATTCTGCTCTTTTGCTATTCTGTTGTGTCTCTGTCTTTTCTTCACTACTAGGCAGCTCTTATTTAGGCTAAACGGTTCTGATTTCCTTGTCAATTCTTTGTGATGTAATTATAGATATTTTATTAGATGTATTTGATTTGATTGGCTTCTTTTTTAGAATTAGGTGTGGTAGTATTTTGTTTGTGCTGTTAACAAATAAAGCTTACCTGGAGATCAGAGGACAGGCTAGCCACTAGTTAACTATAAAGGCCAGGCAGTGGTGGCTCACATCTTTAATCTCAGCTCTTGGGAGGAAGAAACAGAAGTGATAAGGCAAGGTGGAGATAGGAGCTCAGTCCCTTTTTGGCTGAGGAGATGTCAGGTGAGAAGTAGCTTGGCTTGGTCCTTTGTCCCTCTGATCTTTCAGCATTTATCCCGATATCTGGCTCCAGGTTTTTATAGTAAGATCAGTTAGGAGTATCATTTCAGTTAGACATACAAACTTGAACTGTATATTTATACATATAACACCAGAATAAAATTTAATGTTATATTATTAGTATATGACAAAGAAGTAGATTCTTGTTCTCATGGACTAATACTACATAACTACATTGAGTATTTATGAAATAGTTTTAGGAACAATGAGACTAGTATTACATCTAATAATTTAAAAGTTGAGTTCATCATTACAAAATAGCATAGTTCCTGACATAAGTTAAGTGTTCTTCAAATAGGGATATGCAATGAATACCTGCTAATGTATTTGGTGATATGAAAAAAAAATATGTAAGAGCCAAAAATCTATATCTTCAAATAGCTTGTGCTTCAGTGGGGAAGGGAAGTATAGACAGTGAACATACAAAAGGGTTAGAATAGTGCACTTATTACACTTGATACACCACAAAGAAGACTGCCAGGAGATGACTGGATGCTGAAATTTGAAGGCCTTCAGTCAAAAGCCACTAAGATGCACCATTTCTTCAGATTTTCAGTTCTTAACATTTGTGTGTTCGTTTTTTAAAATAAAACATACATTGAATTTATCATTTTAAAAGTTTTTTTTATGTTAGCAGATTCATCTTATTTTGTAACTATCACTACAATTCATTTCCAGAACCTTTTATTACCTAAGACTAATCTTTTTTATTTTACATATTAGCTATTAAATCTGCATTTTGTTCTTTCCCTACTCTGTAGTAACAACTTTTTTACTCTTGTATTTGTGAATTTGGCTGTTATAACGGAATCATACACTTGTCCTTTTGTGATTGACTTATTTTAGGTAGCATGTTTTTAAGGGTTATACATGTTGCAGCACTGATAGTAGTGCACATAGAGAAATGTCCTTCCTTGCCAGAGGGAATACTTGTGCTAGAATGCTTGCCTGATTTGTGCATGCTTGAATTATTTCTACCTTTATTCATTATGAAAAGTGCTGACATGAGCATGGGTGAAAGATAATTAAGTTCTTGCTTTCAATTCTTAAAATTTTAAAATTATATTTATTTACTGAGTGCTCGTGTACATACATGCCCACCTGCGTGCCACAATGCATTTCTGGAGGTCAGTAAACACCTTGAGGGAGTTAATCCTTAGGTCTGGTGGCTTTAAGTTCTCTATTATTTGAAGCTAATGGTAACTTGATCGTTTGTAATGTAGGTTTAACTTTTATATAACTAACTAGTGATTATAGTTAAGCCAGAGTTTTTAGAGAAAGATGAACAGTGTGAATTGTTAAACCTGAGCAAATCAGGTCCTTACACTTGGCTGGCCCTCATGTCTTTGAGGTTTATACCCAGAAATAGAATTGCAAGATCATAAAGTGATTCTATTTAATTATTTAAAGGAACTCTCATATATTTGGGGGGTTTTTGCGGGGAGGAGGGGATTACACAGGATTTCTTTGTGTAACAGTCCTGGCTGTGCTAGAACTTCCTAGCTACTGATCAGTCCGCATTTATTAAACCAGTACAAGCAACAAATCTTTACCATAGCACTTCCCCTTTTTTTCTTTCCAAAAAGAACCCTGAATCCAGTCTCCTTTGTTTAGCTTTTTTCTTGATCATTATCTATAACAGCTTGTAACCAACACTGTAAATGAAGGCAAGCATTCATAATCCATTTTGGGGGGAATATACATAGTTTCCTAGGCTACTTTCTGCTGATTGGGGATGCTGGCAATCTTATGAGGACCGAAAGAAAATTAAGATGGACAAGTCCTGAGTGGAGTAGTCTGTGAGGCTGGATTATCTTAGCCAGCAGCCTTGTAGATGTTCTGGATGCAGAATTGAGGAAACTGTAGAAGTGCTCTAAATCATTGGATCATCCTGGCCATTCATTCCCACCAGAGATTTTTCAGGGGTCTTCCTCTATCAAACCTTATTTTCTTTAACCTGGAATGAATCCACAGCCTCATTTTCTGTGAAAACAAAAACATAACCTCTTAAATTTTGAAGTCAAGGCATTTTCAAAATATAGATGTTGGATTAATCTACCAGCATTTATAGTCAAATGTCTCTTAGCAGCTCTTGTTCCTTCCTCAGCCATCAAAAAAACTCAAAAGACAAAACAATAGCATACATTATCCCAATTCTCTGTGTAATTTCCATCTTTATGTGACTTTTTTTTTACTGTATTTCTTTTTTAAGGATTTTCTCTATCCTTTTTCTGTTCTCTCCCAAGCCTGTATGTACTTTTTTTTAAAAACAACTTTATTTATTTATTTATTTATTTATTTGCCTTGGTGTTTGCCTGGAACTGGAACTACAGACAGTTGTTAGCTGCCATGTGGGTGCTGGGAATTGAACCCGGGTCCTCTGGAAGAGCAGACGGTGCTCTTAACCCGCTGAGCCATCTCTCCAGCCCCTATTTATTGATTTTATTTAGCATTTTCAAGGAAGGGTTTCTCTGTGTAGCCTTGGCTGTCCTAGAGCTTAGAGATCTGCCTGCCTCTGTCTCCTGAGTGCTGGAGTTAAAGACGTATGTTATCATACCTGACCAAAAAAGCAAAAAGTTTTTAAAGCATTAAAACTGTTATCTAGGGGCTGGAGAGATGGCTCAGCGGTTAAGAGCACCGTCTGCTCTTCCAGAGGACCCGGGTTCGATTCCCAGCACCCACATGGCAGCTAACAACTGTCTGTAGTTCCAGTTCCAGGCAAAAGCCTATATGTATTTTTAAGCCCACTGTAAACCCCTTCAAGGTTTTTTTATTGTCTCAATCTGTCTTTACTGTATATCTCTTTTTCTGACCATACCTTTATCTGCTAAATGGCACGGCTGGGATGAAAGCCTCGGCTCCTTGGTCAGTGAAAGCTTAGCTTCATGGCAGAGGTACTAGCAGGAGCCAGTTTACCTCCCCAACTCTGGGATATCTTAGAGTCTACACTGCTACCAAGTAGAGCACCACTGTCTACTGCTCATAAACTTAAGTGTTTGGCAGCAGGCCTCTTAAAAGAGTTGAGCAGTTTTTGCTGCTAACACTGAGCCAGGAAGCCTCTCTTAAAGGAGCTGCCCCTCTCCTTGATGCCAGCAGATAGAGCCCATCAGAGAAAATGCTGCTACCAAGAAGCCATGCTTGACTCTGTTCCCTTTTTGCCTATGTCAGCAGAAACCCTAAGTCAGACATACGCAGCTTGTGTTTGTACCGAGGCTCTATTGAGACTGTAGGAACCCACCACGTTGCAGCTCAAGCCCACAGGACACTCTATACCATGGCCCACTTGAGAGACACAACTGGGAAGCTGTTTTGGGGCTTGGTTTCTGTGTTCTAGAATCTTTTTAAAGTTTTCTCAATCTTTATGTGGATGTACGTGCACTATGTTGGAGTGCCATTTGTAGTAGCAAGTTTTTCAGTCCAGCCTGGCAGTTCCCAAATGAAGTAATAGATTTTTTTCTCATATAATATATCCTGATTATGGTTTCCCCACCTCTGCTCCTCTTAGACCCCCCCACTCCCTTTTCTATCTAGATTCACTTCCTTGTTGTTTCTTATTAGAAAACAGTCTCCTAAAGGGATAATAATAAAATACACTAAGTTAAAATGCGAGCTGGCACATCTCAGAATAGGACAGAACAAACAAAACCTTGCCCCTTGCTCATCTCTTCAGTCTTGTGTTCCTATGTGTCTATTACTCATTTAAATTCTACAGATGCGGGGGCTGGAGAGATGGCTCAGCGGTTAAGAGCACCGTCTGCTCTTCCAGAGGACCCGGGTTCAATTCCCAGCACCCACATGACAGCTAACAACTGTCTGTAGTTCCAGTTCCAGGCAAACACCAAGGCAAATAAATAAATAAATAAAAGGTTTTTTTAAAAAAAAAAAAATTCTACAGATGCGGATCCACCTCTTGCTGTTTACTGCATATTACATAACATTTAGCTATGTTTTTCTCCTCCAGTATCTTTTTTTTTTCTTTTTTGTTTGTTTTTAGTTTTGTTGTTATTGTTTTACTTTTTGAGACAGGTTCCTCTGTGTAGCCCTGGCTGCCCTGGAACTCACTCTGTGACCAGACTAGCCTTGAACTGAGAGATCTGCTTGCCTCTACCTCCCGAATGGTAGAAATAAAGATCTGTGCTGCCACCACCCCCCAGCTTTCCCTCAGCATATTAAAGATATCCTGCTGTCTTACTTGGTTATAAATTCTTCTGTACACTGGTCTTCTATCTCTTCCGTCCTTGTAAGTGCCTTCCTTTCTAAGCCCTGCCTTATTTCACATTCTCACCTCTTAGAGGAATGCTGTTTCTTTTTTTTAATATTTATTTTTTATTATTTTTATATGAATTGGTGTTTTGTCTGCATGTATAGCTGTGTAAAAGTGTCAGAACTTGGAATTACAGACAGTTGTTAGCTGTCATGTGGATGCTGGGAATTGAACTCAGGTCCTCTGGAAGAACAGTCAGTACTCTTAACCGCTGAGCCATCTCTCCAGCCCCAAGGAATGCTATTTGTTATGCATGTTACACATCTGGTTTTTTGTTGTTGTTGTTGTTTTATAGACCAGCAATCTCTTCAGAATTTAATTTTGGTGTATTGTGTTATGATGGACTCATGTGGCAGGTACATGCCCATGCAGGCGAAGGTTAGAAGACAACCTGCATTAGTTAGTTCTTTCTTTCTTTCCATTGTGGGTTCTAGGGCTCAAACTCAAGTCTTGAGAATTGAACCATCTTCTAGCCTAGTAAACTCCTTAAGAAATGGAAGATGCCATATTAAAATTTTTGATTCTCCCTTGTAGAGTTTCATAAATGTTTGTTGTACTACATCTATTTAGGATGGTAGGGAACAATAGACTATGGGTTAAAGGGATTTCCACTGTCTGAAAGAACTATGAACATTTATATTCCAATTATATCTTTTTATTTTCAGTATCATTCTGTTTTTAGAATTTGGTATTTTATATGGTACGTCATTTGACTCTATAGCCTTTGTCCAATGAAATGTTTGTTGTAATTAGTTTCTGGCCCAGACTAGCCCCAAGAACTGGACGAGCTGTTCCAAATAGACCACTCACAGCTGCTTGGTACCAAATGATTACACAAAGACTTTATTAATTTCATTCTGCTTGGCCTATGGCTCAGGCATATTGCTAGCTCGCTCTTGCATCTTAACCCATTTCCATTAATCCGTCTTGCCATGTGGCCTGTGGCTTACCTGTGTTTCTTTTACATGTTGGTTCTTGGGCATCTGGATACATCACTCTCTGACTCTGCCCCCATTCTCCTTTATCTATGCTCAGATTTTCCACCTGATTCTGAGATGCCTTGCCATAGGCCAAAACAGTTTCTTTATTATCCAATGGTATTTCACAGCATACAGAAAGACATTCCACATCAAATGTTTATAAGGATATACTGTTATAGTGGCCCAGTGTTTCCTGTGGTTGCAGAATATCAAATAAGGTCTTATTTGCTAAGCAGCATTTGATGGGGAAGGAATTAATTAGAAATTTGTAATGAGAAAGGGTACTTTAAAAGAATAAACTATTTTCACGGATAACTGCGGTTATTTCAGAAAGAAGATAGTAGCTACAAATCATCTAAGACCCACCAACATTTGTTGTTGACACTGAGATCACTGTGATCTGGCACTCTGGTACTGTGCAACTCATTCCTGAACTTTAACATATCTCTAATAACTGCTTCTTCTCTCTATTTCTCCTCCCCCCCTCTCTCCCCCCCCATCTCTCTCTGTATGTGTTTGTGTCTGTATGTTTACACTCACATACATTCACATATATTATCACTTCATATTCAGAGTCATACAAACAAAATCATTCATTTTAAATAAGTATAGCAATAATCGTTGCCAAAGTCTTTCAAACTATATTTCTGGGGGAGGGAGGGGAGGAAAAAAAAAAAAAAAACTATATTTCTGCAACTTTTTTGGAAAATAGAATTATATAGAGGAAGAGACACCTATCCTTGATGAAATGTAATACTTTAAACATATTTTTTTCTTACACTAAACTCATTCAGAAAAATAAATTACTCTTTGACCATAAAATTTGGAAATACTGGTTTTTAAATTAACATTTAAGGAGCATGTAGATACAACATATATAAGTCAAGTTTCCCAACATAATAAACTAATGTCCATTAGTTTATGGATTTTTTTTTTGAAAAGCGAGAATATTTATAGTATTTACTTTGTAACTTAAAACCCTGTTTTAGATTATAAAGTCAATATCTTTTGTCAATGTTAGAGCAAACTCTAGGTCCTATGTGAGTCTTCTTTGTTTTATAGGCCTATGAAGAGTACACCAGCAAGCTAGATGCCCTCCAGCAAAGAGAGCAGCAACTATTGGAGTCCCTGGGGAATGGAACTGATTTTTCCGTTTCTAGTTCAGCATCAATGGACACCGTTACATCCTCCTCCTCTTCTAGCCTTTCAGTGCTACCTTCATCTCTTGCAGTTTTTCAAACTCCCACAGATGTATCACGAAATAACCCCAAGTCACCACAGAAACCTATTGTTAGAGTCTTCCTGCCCAATAAACAGAGGACAGTGGTAAGTTGATGGTTATTGTAATCACTTTGCTATTTCTTTGTGTTGAACATTATTATTACTGCATATTCAGAATCATGCAAATGGAACTATCCATTTCAAATGAGGATAGAAATGACATGATTGTTTTGTGCCAAAGTCAGTTACCAGATTTTTTACTTGTTTTTTGTTTGTTTGTTATTTGTTTTTTGAGATGTGGTTTCACTATGTAGCCTTGGCTGGTCCAGAACATACTGTGTAAACCAGGCTGGCCTCCAACTAACAAAGGTATAGCTGTTTCTGCCTCTCAAGTTTTGGGATAAAGGTGTGTGTTACCACACCTGGAAATCCATCAAACTTCAATGGCACTTGAATATAAGTACCAGTTAAAAGTTGGTTAGGGGACTGAAGAGATGGCTCAGTGGTTAAAAGTACTGGCTGCTTTTGCAGAGGACCTGGGTTCAGTTTCCTACACTCATATATTGAATCACAAACATCTGTAATTACATTTTGTGGGGATTTAATGTCCTCTTTCGGCCTCTCAAGAATAGCAGGCACACATTTGGTACCCTTTCAGACAGACAGGCAAAACACTCAAAGCGTAAAATAAAAAAGAATAAATCTTTTATTTTTAAGAGGTGATCAGAATTGTATGATTTAAGTTTGTATTGGGTAAGATTCTTCTAACTAATTTCCATTCTAAGTTATTAGGAGTTTCAGTGTTCTTGCTTTTTCTTCTCTTGTTTAAATAACTTTTTAAAAATTGTTGTTGTAAGTATCTTTGTCAGGTGGTGGTGATACATGCCTTTAATCCCAGCAAATGAGAGGCAGAGGCAGGCAGCTCTCTGAGTTTGAGATCAACCTGGCTACAGAGGGAGTTCCAGGACAGCCAGGGCCACAAAGAGAAACTGTCTCAAGAAACCAAAACAAACCCCCTACACACACACACACACACACACACACACACACACACACACACACACCACACACACAAAATCAAGTATCACCACTAGAAATTGTACCAGTAAGAAATATTTAAAGTGGTAAAATCTACTGAGTTATTATAGATAATCTGAAATCTTGAAGTAAAGCAAATACTGTCAGCCTTAATAAATAACATTCCTATAACTTAAGCCAGTAATTTTTTTAGTGTATATGGTTGCTTTTCTAATAAGACGTACATTTTGTATGTATATATGTCTGTGTAGGGGTATTCACACATTAGTGGTGCCCTTAGAGTAAAGCACAAATTCTAGTTGGTATTGAATGAAAACTCAGAGCCAAATATTGGGGAAAAGCTGTCTGTCTCCTGAGAGATGGGATTAAAGGCTTGTGTTACCACTCTCTGACCCCAATGGCTTTACTATGGGTGATCCTGTTCTCTGATATTCTAGGCTGATTTTATTAAATATATATCACCACAATAGAGGGCAGAGAATGCATTAAATCCCTAGAAACTGAAGTTACAGGTAGTTTAGTTGTGAGTCACTTGACATGAAAACTGTTGGGAACTAAATTCTGTCCTCTAGAAGAGCAGCTAGTGTTTTTAACCACGGAGCCATCTCTCCAACCCTATATGGCTATTTTTAATGAAAGGTTAATAAGAATAGCTTCAAATCAACTGAATCAAAAGTAGTCTTCTTTTGTTTTCCCTGTGAGAAACAGAAATTCAAGGTACAATTGATGCTTTTTAGTGTTCCAAAATGCCTTTTGACTTCTTTTTTTTTTTTTTTTTTTTTTAACGTTACTATAAAGGCATTGTGTCCTAGAATCTAAAATTTGTGTTAATGATCAGATTAGGAACTAGCAGAGTTTCCTACCAACTGCACATGGATCTTGATCTTACTTGGAAAATAGTTTTCAAACACTGTTAATTATCAAGAGTGCATTTGTACATAGTTTCCCTGCCTTTTCTCCCAGGAGTTATGATAAAGCAGACATGGGATTATTTAATTTTTTGCAGAATAAATTCAATTTTTAAAACCAATTCAGTTTCCTTACCTTTGCTGTTGTTGTTGTTATACATAGACTAATCAAAATTGCTGTTCCTGGGCTGAAGAGATGGTTCAGAGGTTAAGAGCACTGACTGTTCTTCCAGGGGTCATGAGTTCAATTCCCAGCAACCACATGGTGGCTCACAACCATCTATAATGAGATCTGGTACCCTTTTCTGTATACTGTATACATAATAAATAAATATTTTTTAAAAAATTGCTGTTCCCACACTTCCTGAGAAATATCTTTGTGTTGATGCCTCCTTAAAGGAAGAACATGATGTAAAATTATTCGTTAATAGAAATTCTGTATCTGAAACAGCCTATGTTATTGTGGACACCTACCCCATCTCCATCTTCATTTTTTAGTTGCCTGTACATGTGAGCAGAAAATGGAAACCATTGGAGCTGGAAAGATGGCTCTGTAGTGATGAATACTCTTGCATAGAATCCCGGTTTTATTCTCAGCACCCCCATGGCAGCTCACAGCCATGTGTAACTTCAGTTCCAGGGTACCCAGTGCTCTCTTCTGGCCTTTGTAGGCACTGTATGAATGTGATACACAAGCATACATGGAGGCAAAAAGCCATTACATACAAAATGTTACAAAAATATATGAAAAGAGATTAGGGTATTGATTGCACAATGGCATAAATATTAACTTTACTGAACAGCTAACATTTAAAATTAATTAAGATAAGCATTGTTATGTGTATACTTTAATACATTTTAAAAGGAACAATATAGGGGGAAGGGAGCCTGAACAAGAGGATACATGGATAAAAAAAATATGACTTTTTTTCATAATAACAAAAAAATAAAAGGAACAATATGGTAATTATATGCAAAGTTAGAATACCCCTAACACCTGACTCAGCCATTTTATTCTAAAGGATTTGTAATTGTTACTTTGATGGTCTATTTTTTTAATATTTATTTTTATTTTATATGAATTGGTGTTTTGCCTGCATGTATAACTGTGTGAGGGTGTTAGATCTTGGAATTACAGACAGTTGTTAACTGCCATGTGGATGCTGGGAATCAAACTCAGGTCCTTGGGAAGAACAATCAGTGCTCTTAACCGCTGAGCCATCTCTCCAGCCTGATGTGCTATTTTTATTTTTTAAGATTTATTTGCTTATTTATTGTATACCAGTGCTCTATTTGCATGTGTACATACATACTAGAAGAGGGCATCAGATCTCACTACAAATGATTGTGAGCCACCATGTAGTTGCTTGGGAAATCATGTAGTTGCTTGGGAAATGTACTCAGGACCTCTGGAAGAGCAGCTAGTACTCTTAACCTCTGAGCCATCTCTCTAGTCTCCTGTTTTATTTCTTATAACTCCAATTTTTAAATGTCTATCGACAGGTAAACTGTTAATCTGGTCCTGGTGCATATACTTACAATCCCAACACTTGGGACATGGAAGTAGGTAGATCAATATAACTTCAAGGCCAACCTGATCTATGTGTGGAGTTCTAAGCTAGCTAGAGCTATAGAATGAGACCCTGTTTAAAAAGTTTAAAAACAAACAAACCACTAAAAACAAACAGGGAAATTTTAAAAGAAATTGTGGCATATCTGTGCAAAGAACATCATTTTAGTAAAAAGGAAAGTTACTGATATTCCCATGATCCAACATAGATGGATCTCAAAAGGGTGCTGTAGAATGAAGGCAGATAAAAATGGATACATACTTTGTAATTCCATAAAATGCTAAAATGTACTCTTGGCCATATGTAGTGGTGAATGCATACAATTCTAACAGAAAATAATTAGAATAATAAGTATTGTGTTAGGCATAGTTGTCAGGTTTTTTTTTTTTTTTTTTTTTTTTTTTTTTTTTTTTTTTTTTTTTTTTTTTTTTTTTTTTTTTTTTTTTTTTTTTTTTTTTTTTTTTTTTTTTTTTTTTTTAAGGATTTGTTTATTTCTTATGTATACAGACAAGGGCACCAAATCTCATTATAGATGATTGTGAGCCACTATGTGGTTGCTGGGAATTGAACTTGGAACCTCTGGAAGAGCTCTTAACCCCTGAGCCATCTCTCCAGCCCCAGGTTTAACAACCATGGGGTTTCAAAATGGTTTTCCTTTATATCCTATGCTGATCTTGAACTTCAGATCTTTCTACCTCTGCTCCCTGCAAGTGCTACCATTACAGGTATATCCCAGCATGCTGAGCCTAGATATCATTCTTTTTTGTGTGTTTGGTTTGGTTTGGTTTGGTTTGGTTTGGTTTGGTTTGGTTTGGTTTGGTTTGGTTTGGTTTGGTTTGGTTTGGTTTTGAGACAGAGCTTTGGCTGCCCTGGAACTCACTTTGTAAACCAGGCTGGCCTTGAACTCTCTGTAAGTTCAAGGTCTGGTTGCTTCCCAAGTGCTAGGATTAAAGGCATGAGCCACCACACCCAGTGCAGATGTCATTCTTAGTACAATATGTACAGGTAGATCATGTACACAACAGTATATACTTTTTTTTAAGGCTGGCCTCAAACTCACAGAGATCCACCTGCCTCTGCTTCCTGTGCTAGGATCAAAGGCATGCATAACCACTTGTGGCTCACATCTGACTTTTTTACATGAACTCTCAAAATTCAACTAAGGTCATCATACTTACTAACTGAGCTCTCTTCCCTGCCCTTTTGGGTGTTTCTGAAACAGAATCTCACTATGTAGTCCAAGCTAGTTTTTCAGCCTCAACTTTCTGAATATTAATGAGAATTATAGGCATGAACTACCATGCCTGGCAGAAGGCTTCTTTCTAAATCTTCTATAACTTGTTACCTTTTTATTGCTATGATAAAGACCAGGACCAGCTTGAGAAGGAAAGTGTTGTATGTGGCTTATACTTGTACATCATGGTTGACGGAATTCAGGGCAGGAACTCAAGTCAGAAATCTGATGTAGGAACTGAAGCTGAGGCCATGGAGAAATATTGTTTACTTGCTTATTCCCCATGACTTCTTGGCCTGCTTTCTTTTTGTTTTGTTTTCAGCCTGTTTTCTTATCTCGTTCAGAACCACTTGCTCAATGTAGCACCACCTTCAGTAAGCTAGGCCCTCCTACATCAAGCATTATTCAAGAAAACTGTCCTCATTTCAAGGTATTTTCTCTCCCAGATAGGTTTATATCAAATTATCAACCAGCACATTGTTGAGTCTCTGTATTTTTATATTTAATTCAAAACAATCCTTTTGCTAAAATGACATACTTTGGAGTGGTTTATTCTGATCTGTGTAACCACTTTCAAAAAAAAAACTATAAATATCTGGTTTACAGGCAAATCCTTCAAAACATTTAAAGAATTGTATAATACCAGTCATAAACTTTATATCCTGGATCATATGAGAGTCTGCTTCAATAGAAAAAAAAAAAAACATAATAGGTTGTTTGTGAGTTTTCTTTTTTAGATATTTGGAAAATTCTAAATACCTAGGTAAGTAATAAGAACCATATATTACATAGCTCCTAGTCAGCTAAAATGAATATATTGTTAATATTTGCTTTATATTCTCCATACACAAATTACATTCTCTTACCAGTCATTCTTCTGTTGAACATCCTGCTTCCTACTAAAAATAACACTTATGATAAATGTGGTATACATTCACATTTTATTACATATGTATAATATTAGTATTTTCTTTTTTAATTGATAAAGTAGGATAGTACGATATGTATGTACAGGACTTCATTCAAAATTTGTGTCTCAAGGTGTCCATTTATATTTGTTAATTTTTAAAAATTTCATTCATTCCATTGAATTGTTATCAACTATTTCATTTTTGCCTATCCTTCCTCTGGTAGATATCTGGTATTGTTGTTATTACTGCTATTATTACAAACATGCTAAAATGTAAGTGCCGTTATATAGGACTAAAAGCAATTCCTGGGAGCAGAGAATGCACATATAGTTCAAAGGTTCTTTTAAATATTATTTTTATTAATTTGTACATGTGAGCCTGCATGGGCTTATTGCCCTATGTGCATGCAAGAACCCAAGTAGGAGAGAAGGTAATACACAGGTAATAGTGGACCACCATAAAATGCTGGGTACAAAACTCAGGTCCCTTGGAAGAGCAACAGGTTCTTGTAACTGCTGAACCATTTCCTGCCTCCTAAAACTACTAAATTAATTTTAGCATCTTTTTAGCTATGTAAGTGCAACTTATCTTTTTTATTTACTCAGTGATTTACTGTCTAATACTTAGTATATGTTCTATACCTGCTTTTTTTCCCCCCTATACTTGCTTTTTAAATAACAAGTCTGAATTTACCACACTTTGGAATTTGGGACCACAAATACTTATTAAGTTGATATTAATCCCATTTGTATCTAAAGATAAATGAAAGAAAAAAAATAAGCAGATAAGCCAAGATTGGAGGCCTTAAAATCATGTCCTAGACTGGTGAGATGGCTCTGTAGGTAAAGGTGCTTGCTGCAGGTCTGATGAACTGAGTTTAATTTTTGTGTTCTCCCCATCAAAGGAGAGGAACAACTCCCTAAAGTACTTCTCTGAATTCCACATGTGCACATATACACACCTATATCCACCCACAGCACACATACCCTGTATAAATAAACATGTGCACATGTACACACCTATACCCACCCACAGCACACATACCCTACATAAATAAACATGTGCACTATACACACCTATACCCACCCACAGCACACATACACTGCAAAAATAAAATTATGTAAATAAGTGGATGGAATCTAAAAAGAAAACTGTGCATTTTTTGTATGTTTTAAGTAAGAGCTGTGGAATAGAGGGAGATAAGGCAAAGTTATTCTGATTTTAGCCATTCGCATGGTGGGAAAATAATAGTAAAAACTTAAATTCTCACCAGTATAAATAAGTAGACGTAAAGAAGTAGGTTGAGAATAAAAGGATATTATTCAATAGACTAAATGGTACAGCACCAGGAAATATCCTCCTTCTATATTTTTGACTACCATGAAACAAAATCCTAAGATATACATTTTTTGTAGTCAGGAAGAATAATAATAGTTTCTCAAAACTTCTAAGCTTTTTTTTTTTTTAACAGTGAAAGGACTTTTTGTCCTTAGATGATTTTTTTAATTAATCGACTTGATTTGATTAGGACCACAGTTGAGTTGTAAAACATACCACCTTTGTAAACCGATCCTTTGGCCCTGGTTCTTTACAAGTTAAATTCAGTTTGCCCAGGAAACACTTTAATTCTGATTCCTTACTCTGTAAGTATATAGAGAAAGGTTCTCTTACTTTAATAAGACTGTTGTAAGGATAGCATATCTCAATCTTCTTTAAAATTAATGTGATTGGTCTAACAAAGCTGAAAGAGAGACAACATCAAGATTAATTATCATAAAATCAGAAAGTTATGTGTCTTAGTCAGGATTACTATTGCTGTGATGAAACACCATGACCAATAGCACCTTGGAGAGGAAAGGGTTATTTAGCTTAAATTTCCACATCATTGTTCATTATCAAGGCAGGACAGGAACTCAAAACAGCACAGGAACCTGGAGACAGCTGATGCAGAGGCCATGGAGTGGTGCTGCTTACTAGCTTGCTCCACATGGCTTGCTTAGTCAGCTTTCTTTTTTTTTGTTTGTTTGTTTGTTTGAATATGTCTTTAATTCAAAGAAACACAATAATCAAATTTAAATTTTATATTACAGTAATAACTTATTCATAAACAACTAATCCATTACATCAAAGGTGATGATATTCAATTCCTTTTGTTGAGTCAGAATCACAACTTTTACTTTTTATTCTTTTGAGATTTTAATTACATTTCTTTTTTTCCTTTCCTTCCTCTAAACACTCCCATGTACTTCTCCTTGAAATCCTACAAAGTCACAGGCTCTGTTGCTGAGTCCATTTAATGTAACTGTAAGTAGGTTTTCAGAGCTGACCATTTGTCACTGGAAATCTGTGCAGCAACTGTAAGTGGTGGAGTTTTATTTTTTTTATTTTTTTCTTTATTATCTTTAATAATAGATATAAATCTCAAGTATATTTTTGGAAAGCTGAAAATAAAATCTTCAAAAATTAAGTAGATCCTCATGGCTCATTCCCTGAGTTGTCTGGGATCACAAAGGGAAATGATGTATCTTAAGTTTAAGGAGATGCTAAGTTGTGCACATTCTTACAGATTGGCCTTGAGTCCATAAGTGTCTGGTTCTCAAATTTCAATACTGTGTCACTCCTCCAAACAACAAAACTAAATACCTCTATCCTGTGAGCACCTTTACAATAACTACGGATACTATTTCATAAATGCTATAATTTTAAACATTCCAACTTTGACAGAGAAAATGTCTGTAAGGCCATCTATTGACAAAGGATTAAATTCACTACACAGTTAAAAACACAGTAGCCAACTGGGCTCCACATGCAATGGGAGTGCAGAAAACAGTCTCTATTTCTCTGTGGACATACATGTACATACATAGTACCTCCTCAAACACATGAATACATATATGTACTCAGAAAAAAGGAAGACATGCGAAAACTCCAGACTGTTCCAGGAGTTTCTTCTGAGTAGTAAAGAACCAGAATGATTTCTATTTTCTTTAAACTTCTTTTTTTTTTTTCAGTTTTTTTTTATTTTATTTTGTATTTATCAAGAAAAACAGTAAATTGAATTTAAAATGCTGATAAGTTAACAATAACTATAAAGAAAATAAAAATCATAAGCATGACTTATCAAGGGTGATAGTGCAAATAATTTGCTACACATAAAATTACTTAGACAAAACTGGATTTGCCAGGAGGGGAGACTGAACTAAGCTTAGTCAGCTTTTTTACAAAACCCAGGATTACCAGCCTGAGGATGGCACCATCTACCAAGGACTGGGCCCTTCCCCATTGATCACTGATTAAGAAAATGCTCTACAGGCTTATCTAAAGTACAGTATATACTTTAAGTGGATTAATGTTCCACTTTATGTCTATTCATCATGTGTGTGTGTGCCTGATCCCTGTGGATGTCAGAAGAGGGTATTAGATTCTCTAGAACAGTGGATCTAATATGTGAGATATATTAACAGTCTTTCATATGTGAGACAAGGTGGTGGGAATTGAACCTGGGTCCTCTGCAAGAGCAGCCAGTACTCTTAACTACTGAGCCATCTCTCCAGCCTCTACAGTTTAGTCTTATAGAATTTTTTTTTCAATCGAAGTTCCCTTCTGTAAGATGACCAAAGCTTGTGTTAGGTTGGCATAAAACTAGTCAGCACAAACTATGTATTTGAAGTTGTGTTCAAATCTAAATATTGGTTTGCATATGTAGTCTATGCCAGTTTATTTAAGGACTAACTGTATTGTGTTTATGTACCATGAGCTTGCCTTTGCCCTACCAAGCTGACTTTGACATATTTGTAATCCAAAATGTTGGGAAGCATGAAGGACAGTAATGCAGACTAATTCTTGGATATGTAATGAGCTTGAAACCAGGCTGAACTACAAGAAATCCTGTGTTTAAAAGAAAGGGGGGGGGCGGGAGAGATGGCTCATCGGTTAAGAGCACCCTCTGCTCTTCCAGAGGACCCGGGTTCGATTCCCAGCACCCACATGGCAGCTAACAACTGTCTGTAGTTCCAGTTCCAGGCAAACATCAAGGCAAATAAATAAATAAAGTTTAAAAGAAAGGGGGAGGGGATGAATTACACTATCAAAGTACTAGCACAGATAATTCAAATGGATAACATTTTTGATGTCCAACCACATTTTAAAGTGACTCCTTAAAGTTTTGTAAATAACTTGCACTAAAGAAAAGTTTAAACATGTAAAAGTAATGAATTCTTTTGGGTTCTTAATGATTATTTCAATTTTTTCTGATAAAATTTGAACAGATTTTGTTTAGGTGTGAATTTTTCTGTGGCAAATATTCAAATAAGTACATATATTGTTATTGGCTCAGTAACACAAACTCATGGCTGACATCCCTTTGGCTGAGGCCTGGAATAAGTTTTCCCAACACACATGTAATGAGTTTTTCTCTATCCTGCTAGCCAGCTCTCAAAAAGTGACATGAAAACATTTTACTAATTATGAAAGGTCAGTCTTGTCTCCACTAGCTTTTATAATTTAAATTAACCCATTTATATTAGTATCACATGGTTTTTGTTACCTCTTTTTTATATTGCATCTCCTGTTTCCTCTCTGTGTCTATTTGCCTAGATTCTCCTCCTCTTCCTTTCTCTCCCGAGAAGTCCTACACATACCTCCTGCCTGTCTTTTGGCCATTTAGCTTTTTATTATACCAATCACGGCAATACATCCTCACAGTATGTACAATCCATACATTCCCTGCCAGACACTTTACAGCCTTCACTGGACTGAGGCTCTAAACAGCACTCTAGTACTATGCTGGGAAACCATGTGAAACAGAAAGCACAAAGGGTTAGGAAATGTAGTAGCGACTAGACTGAATAGCACACAGAAAGGTGAAGGCAATGTCACTTCATTCAACCTTAGCTGGGAAAATACATAAACTGGGTGACATAGGTTTTTCATCCATAAAAGCAATAAAAGTTAAGTTTTTAGTGAGTAGACAAATGCACACATGCATTCTTCACACATAATGAGGATTACCTGTTTAAGTCTAGTTAATTCCTAAATGCTTAAATGATGAGAGCTCATGTCCTCATGACAAAGTTAAAATAGGGCCTCACTCAGTCCCTGGCTGTCCTGGGCTTTTGCCTCCCAAGTGCTTGGGTTAAAGGTATGCAACTCCACACCTAGTCATAGTTTCAATGATTACATTAAACTGTGCTTACTATTCCTAAACATAGATCTTTCTAGTTCCGCTTCCTAGATCGTTCCCCCTTAAGTATACTATTTAAATTCAGCTGTTTTACATTCAGTTTGATTCCACTCCCAACCCTAACTCCACCTCTACCCCAAACATAAAAGTTCTAAAATTTTCAGAAACTTTCAGAAGTTGTTTAGTTAAAGTGATTGAAGTGACTGCAGTAGTTAATCTTACACTACCTGAACACCCTTCTGACGTCCCTAATAATAACTGCTCCTGTTTTCTCTCTGCCTTTCTGTCAGATTTGCCTGGGTAAGTGAGGCATGGGAAAGGATAAACAATGGGATTAACTGTGTCTTTCCTTTGCCTTATCCCCTGCTTCCAGTGTTATCTGTACTTCTTACATTTGCTTTATTCTATCGGTAGCTATTTTCCCAGTGTTGTAGGAAATATGTATTCCGTTGGCACACTCTGTTTACAATAAAAACCGGAACATCTCTCAACCAAAGACCATGTCTGAGTTTAGAAAGTCATATATTTAGTTCTGAACTTGTTAATATAAGGAATTAGCAGCTGTTTGACACATGGACATCATCTGTTGCTTATTGTATAATATATATTAGTAATATATATAAAGGATTAATATTTATTAAGGAGTTATATAACTTAGTAATATAATTTGAAGCCTAAGACAATTTTTGGAGAGTGGAAATGTCTCATGGATGTTTTGATCTGCTCTTTGAGAATACAGGAACAAACAAGAAGGAAGGTGTCCAGGCATCTCAGTGGAGTCTGTCCATGCCCCATTCAGGCTCCCAGTACTTCAGAAACACATCTTCAAGCTTCACCAAATAATACCTGAATCCCACTACATCTCTCTTTTTTGTCTAACTAAGAAAGTTTTAAACTAAGTATAAGACTATCTGTAATAGGAATCATAATGTCTGGGGGAGGAAAAGGCAAAACATAAGCATGGTCAAACTATAATTAAAAAGCAATAACTATAAAGTATTTTTTATATGTTTAGAATATTGGTAAGTGGTGAGGTATAGGAATTATTTTAAAGGTGTTTATTTTGAATAACAAAAATTTAACATTTAAATTTTTTAAAATTTTATTATTTGCCTTGGTGTTTGCCTGGAACTGGAACTATAGACAGTTGTGAGCCGCCATGAGGTTGCTGGGAACTGAACTCAGGACCTCTTGAAGACCCGCTGATGCTCCTAACCGCTGAGCCATTTCTCCAGCCCCTGAATTTTTTGTTAAGAGATGAGATGGTGGTAACTTTAATTGTTCAAGACTTGAGAAGGAAAATATATTATCTGTAGGTTGGAAGCATAAGAAAGTAGCTTTTAAAATTTAGAAGAGGACAGCGACAGTCAGTTACTTAGGGCTTTTTTGTGCAGTTGGAGCATTTATTTATGCTATAGGCCTATGATATTTGACAGATTTTTTTAAGAAGCAGGGCATTTTTGGAGAAATGGTCTTATTTTGTCTAGGCAGGTTTTGGATTTAATTTTGTATTAGTATATAAATTATCTTAGACACAAAACAATTTTAGATTTAAATTTGTATCAATATATAAATTATCTTAATTAAACATATAAAATGATTTTATATTTGTATCAATATATAAGTATACCAGTGCAAATTGTCTTTGGCTCATATTCGTCTAATAATTGTTTACAGGTAGCTAGAATAATCTACATAGCCTCAACAGTAATATGAGATTCTAGATAAGGGCAAGCGCCCAGACAGAGACACTAGAGAACTAACATCAAATATCAGATCAGTATCTGTGTCTGTGTTTGTGCCTGCCTGTTTCCTGACACCTCTTGTCTGTCTGTTTCAGGTGGGTGGGTGATGGTATTGTATATGCATGTGTGTATGAGTTTGTTGAGACCAGAAGTCAGTTTGAGATGTCTTCTGTCACTATTCATCTTGTTTTCTGAGACAGAGTCTCTCTATGAACTTAGAACTTATTCTTTCTGGTAGCCAGTGACACTCTTTCCCCCAGGGTCTACACTGGAGTTAAAGATGTACATTGCCACACTCAGCTTTTTAGTGAGTACTGAGGACCCAAACTCAGGTCCTCATGTTTGAGCAGCAAAAATATTACCTGCTGAGGTACCTCTCCAGCCTCCCCTTATTTTCTAAGACACATTTTCTTCTGCTTTGTTTAGAGTAGTAAGGCCATCTCTTAATGATCATTAATATAACTGAAGACTTAATACAGCTCTAGTGTTTAGTCCAGATTGGTTTTACAACTGGAGATGGTCACATATTTGTGCTTACAGCACTTGAGAAGCTGACATAGGAAGATCTAGAGCTCCAAACTAGCCTGGGTTACAGCAGTCACTGTTTTAAAAACACAACAAAAACTTTTATTTTACTTTGAGTCTTGACCTCTATGTCTTGTCAGTAATGGGACCATTGTATTGGTGTATATAGTGTAGATATCTAAAACATTTTAGGTTCATATATATATATATATATATATATATTTAAAATAATAGTTACTTGATATAATTTCCTTTGACTAATAAGTAAATTACAGATATGATACTGTATTTGACTCAAGGAATCCATATGATATTTTAAAGGTATTATAAAGTAAATGACTGAGTCATAAGAAAATTATTTGAAAGAAATCTTTCCTCCCTTTACCTCTTCTGCTTATTTATGTCTAGGTACCTGCAAGATGTGGTGTTACAGTCCGAGACAGTCTGAAGAAAGCACTGATGATGAGAGGTCTTATCCCAGAATGCTGTGCTGTTTACAGAATTCAGGATGGGTATGGTTTGTATGTGTTGTGTGATTTTCTTTGAAAGGAAATGAGACATAAAGCTTTGAGTTTGTTTTGTAGTCTTTATCCAAATCTAGGGAATTGAAAATCAACCTCGTGGACTGGAGAGGTGACTCAGGGAGAGTACTGGTTGCTCTTCCAGAAGACCTGGGTTCAATTCCCAGCACCCACATGGCAGCTCACAGCCACTTATAACTCCTGTTCTAAGGGATCTAAAACCCTCTTATGGTCTCTTCAGGCATGCATGAGGTACACAGACTTATGTGCAGGCAAAGGAAGAAAGAAAGAGAAGGAAGGAAGAAAATATTTTCCACTTAAACATTTAGAACGGGGGCTAGAGAGATGGTTCAGAGGTTCAGAGCACTTACTGTTCTTCCAGAGGACCTGAGTTCAATTCCCAGCATCCACATGGTGGCTCACAACCATCTATGATGACAACTGGTACCCTCTTCTGAATACTGTTTACATAATAATAAATAAATAAATCTTAAAAAAAAAAAACATTTAGAACGTCAACTTAAAAAACTGTACTAATACTACACTTGAAAAACTCTGGAAGTCCATTGCTAATTTATGTGGTTATAATATTTATTCCTGTAACAAATGCCTTTATTCGAGTTTATAGTTTTTATAATTTCTGAACCATTAAAATAATGGTTTTTTTAATCTGTGGGTCATAACTCCTTTAGAGGGTCAAATGGCCTTTTTACAGGGGTCACCTAAGACTATCAGAAAACACAGATGTTTTTATTACAATTCATAACGTAGCAAAATTACAGTCATAAAGCAGCATTGAAAATAATTTTATGGTTGGGGGTCACCACAACATGAGGAATTTGTATTTAAGTGTTTCTGCATTAGAAAGACTGAGACCCACTAGTTTAGAATGAGATTAGTTTAAATGATGTGCCTTTATACAGTCCTCCTTTTAAATACAAGCTTATAGTTCCACAAAATGTCTACCAAAATTAAGGGTTTTTCAATTGAAGCATTTTTCATAAAATAATAATGTTCCAAGATGTTTATGTTTTGAATCTACATTTTGAATTTGTTGTTTCTTGAATGCTCTTTTGATCTGATTTGGTAGATAGGACCATACCTGTGTGTTGGGAGCGGGGTGTTTGGTTGGTTGGTTGATTGGTTTGGTTTGGTTTTTTGAAACAGGCTTTTTCTTGTGTAGCCTTAGCTATTCTCTTGGGTCTCCTGGAATTCAATCTGTAGACTAAACTGGCTGAAAACTCAGAGATCCACCTGCCTCTGCCCCATGAGTGCTGGGATTAAAGGCATGCACCACCACCACCTGGCTTTATTTTTTGTTTGTTTGTTTTGGTTTTGTTGAAGGATTTTCTGGTACTGACTTAAAAGTGTGAATATATTAACATTTTTCTTTGAGAGTAATATACCTATTAGAGTTAAACTTAAAAATTAACACTTGGAGCTGGAGAGATGACTCAGAGGTTAAAAACACTGACATTTCTTCCAGAGGTCCTGAGTTCAATTCTCAGCAACCACATGGTGGCTCTTGTTACAGCCATCTATGATGACATCTGGTGCCCTCTTCTGTGTACTGTATACATAAAGTAAATCTTTAAACACACACACACACATACACACACACACTTAAATTTCTAATGATGGAAACCAGAAATCCAAAGCTCCTTCATATTAGCTCCTCTATAACTATGTTTATGTCTTCAGCATGATGTTTATAAATATTTTGGGGTACAGTAATCAAGAAAGGGCTGGAGAAATGGCTCAGCAGTTAAGAGCACTGGTTGCTCTTCCAGAGGTCCTGAATTCTCTCCCAGCAACCATTTGGTGGCTCAAAACCATCTATAGTAGGATCTCATGCCCTCTTCTGGCATAAAGTTGTACATGCAAATAGAGCACTCCCACATAAAATAAATAACTAAATCTTATTTTTAAAAAAAATCAAGAAAAGTTTTGCCTACATTTTTTTCAGAGAGAAGAAACCAATTGGCTGGGACACTGATATTTCCTGGCTTACTGGAGAGGAGTTACATGTAGAAGTACTGGAGAATGTTCCACTTACAACACACAACTTTGTAGGTATCTTTTCATAACTGTCAAAAATGGTCAGTTTCTTTTAAATTTTTTTTAATTTAGGATATATGAAATAGATAAATAATTTTGTGACTGATAATTTACCTGAGTTTTGTTCCTTAAAATCTTGTGTTTAAAGAATTTTAATATTTATTCTTTATTTGTGACTTAAGAAACATGTAACATGTCTCTTCAAAGAACAAATTAGATGCTAAAGAGATGGCTCAGCAGTTAAGAGCACTGGCTACTCTTCCATAGGACCCAAGTGCAGCTCACAAGTATCTGTAATTTGAGTTCCAGGGAATCTGACATCCTCATACAGATAATACACTAAAGCAAAACACTAATGTACATAAAATAAAAATAAGTAATTAAAAAATTATGATGTAAAAGTCTATCTAGTAAAGTGAAATTTTCTTAGAAGTCAGCATTTGTGTAGAAGAATAGGTGATTGTATGGTTTTCTATGTACACAAATGTGTGGTGATCAGCCCAAAGTTTACTTTTTTTTTTCCTCATTACTTCCCATTCTTCTCTCTTTCTTAAGGGAAGAAACTGAGGTTATGCTGTGTGATAGTTCTCAGTTTTAATTTTCTCATCAAGAGGACTTGTGAGTGTTAATCTTTTTTAGTACACCTGGCTTTATTCTTGTAATGATTGCCTAGTAGCCTAAAAAAATAGAAATCTGGTGCCTTTCCTAAATTAATAGAAATACAGGTTTTTATATTTAGAAAATACTATGTGCCAAGTTAGACTGCCTATATCTCAATACACATACTTTTGAAGAATAAGGTAATGGATTGGAAAGGAGAGTAGTTGGGTATTGAACTCTTCTTTAGACTTTTCCTTGGGGATTTTTTACATTTGGTAAATCCTAACTTAACTTTGTTACCAGCATGCTTCCTAATCACCATCCCTCATTTACTATACATCTTGAGATATTCTTAGATTCTAGACTGAGCATAAGCAATGGCCCAGAAGAAATAATAGATCTTTTTAGGTCTACCTTTATCCACAAAATTTTCTTTATAGATATATAGTTTGTTTAAAATTCATACTCAAATGCATTCCCACTATTTTTTACCCCTTTGAATTTTCTGCTTCTCTATTTCCCTTTCTTTCTACCCCCCCCATGAGTATAAATGTGTGAAAGTATGTGTATATAAAACTAACCAGATATACATAGTTTGAATATGTATAAATAGCAGGAAGAAGGCATTAGGTAGGCAAATGAAAGATATTCAAAAATTCATGGCACAACAAACTATCAGTGAGTAAGGATTTGGGTGGTTGTCTAAAAGGTCAGATTCTTTTGTGTGTGTGTGTGTGTGTGTGCTTTTCTGAAATAAAGACAACAGCACTAAACATGCATAGTTTGGCAACTATTCACTGTAAATAAATATCAAGGGAGGTAAATTTCATTTCTGTATAATCATAGGCAAATGGAAATGGAGGAACAAAGCTAGAAACAAATTTTTGCTTTTTTTCACGTGCTTTCTCAGGTGATAGAGAAACTGACGAAAACAGAACTCACTGTATAAAGGTTTTTGAAAGGCCAGAGTGGATTATGTGCCAGTCTATAATTTTGAGTAACTCTTCATGAAATAAAAAAAAATTTTTTAAATAGTTTTGAGCTGGGCATGGTGGCATACACCTTTAATCCTAGCACAGGGAGGCAGAGATAGGGAGATCACTGGGAATTCAGGGATGGCCTGCCTGGTCTACATAGAATGGTCCTGTCTCAGAAAAGAAAAAAAAGTTTCAGAGCAGATGAGGTTTTCCATACCTGGAATCCTGGTACTTGGAAAGCAGAAGCAAGAGGCTGGTTGAAAGTTCACAAAAACCATTTTAACAAAGAGACAAGTAATTTGATATTAAATTCAAGTATATCATGAAATGTATCATTTATATGTAATAAAGTATTCTAAGTTATGTTTGAGGTAAGTACTGTTATAGTTTCATGTATGTACTGCATCACAGTATAAACTATATTACTTATTGATTGTGGTTTTTAAAAAATGAAAACCAAGATGACTGAAAATATACAACAAAGAATGAACATTGCTATGAACATTCTGAAATAGCCATTGTTAAGAGATTTTCTGTTACATATTTTTCTGCCTATTACTTACTGTAACACATATATTTTATATAATATATCCCTTTGGGAAGAAAGAATTCCCTAATATAAGTTTCTTTCATCTCTGTTGTACATTAAAAATCACTGATAATTTTTTCCAGATTTTTGAACATTTATTTATTTTGTTATATGAAGAAGTTATCTGAAAGCATATACTAAAAATAAGTCTATATCAGACATTCTTCCAGAGTTGTCTGGAATATGTTAAAGTTTGAGAAGAGAAGTTTCCTTTTTTTACTATTGAAATTTCAAAGCTAAACATTAAATTAAAAGTTGCTGAATTCAACAATAATATCTCCTGTGTTACAAACAATTCAGTTCATAATTATGTTGTCAGATAAAATAATAATCTTCATTACACCTTAATAAAAACTACAGTGTAGATTTCATGAGCCCACTGGTTTTTTTTAATAGTTTCTGTTTTAAGCTATTGAGTAATTGTTTTTATACTACTAAATATCTTGCTTTATCAACTTTAGACATCATATGCTGGTTGTTGGTTCTATCAGAATTAGCTCATTTGTAGCATTATAACCCTCTCTCCTCTCTTCCATATGGTTGCTCTATTTATTGATAACTATGAAAGTTTCAATAAGTATGTCTTTGTTTCTGGTGCTGTTAGCAGTAGCAACTATTTTTCTGACCTTCCCTCTTTCTGTAGTAAGTAAGTGATACTTTTGGTTTGTCTTCCTCTTTTTTTTTCTACTTTTTTATGTTGTCAAGCTTAAAATCAGTTATTCTTTTTAATTCAATTTTTAAATTTTTTGGAGAATTTTATAGAGTTTTTTAAAATGTTGCTTGTTGACCTGTTGAGATGGGATAACACATCAGGGGACTCAATTCTTTTACTTGTTGTATCTTGATTTCTGAGTTTTTAAGTTGGATATTAGGATAAAATAGTATTTCAAATTTCCTTGTTTTTAACATATTTTGGTATGTGACTTTTTATGATATAAATATATTTAAAATTGTTACTTTAAGAGAGTGAATGTGTTGGTTTGTAAAAGAATTCTTGCAAGTATTTAAAACCCTTTATGATTTTTCACTTTGCAGGTACGGAAAACTTTTTTCACCTTAGCATTTTGTGACTTTTGTCGAAAGCTGCTTTTCCAGGGTTTCCGCTGTCAAACATGTGGTTATAAGTTTCACCAGCGTTGTAGTACAGAGGTTCCACTGATGTGTGTTAATTATGACCAACTTGAGTAAGTAATCCACAAAGAACCTCTTTGCTACTACTTTATAGTCAAGTTTTCATAATGTGAAACTAGTATACTTTGAAAGTCAGTGAGGGATGTTCTGCCCCGTGCATTTGTTACAGGATGTTTAAAGTCGGGTCAGAAAGTAACAAATAATGCAAGTGGCTCATCTCCTCAACATAAGGGAACACCTGGTCTGCTGCACATAAAGTTTATGTTACATTCTCTCTTAAGTAACGACTACTAGTCCTTAGAAACCACTTTTATATAGTTTGGGGGTGGATATAGAATAGTGTTTTAAATTAAGTTAACCATTGTATTTTTGAACAGTGAGTCTGATTCTGTGATATTTTACTAATTACATTGATATTCTTTCCTCATTCTTCACTTCACCCATGTCTGTCTATTTCACCTTTAGCGTTTTCCCCTTTATTTAAAGGAATAATTATATACAATGTATTTCTTTCTATTTTTTTTATTCTATAGTATGTCTAATAGACTAGATGTAGTCTATTGTAATCTATTCCTATAATTGTTATTGTTGCTGCTGAAATGGAATTTAACTTTTAAGTAATTTATACTGATGCATCCAACTTAGCTACTCAGGAGACAGAGGCAGGTGGATCTCTGTTAAGTTCAAGGCCAGCTTGGTCTACACAGTGAGTTCCAGGGCTACACAGTCTCAGAAAACAACAGAAAGAGAAACCTAATTTACCACTAGATTTAGTTTTTAAACCACAAAGCATGATCTTTCCCCCGGGGATATATAGAAATTTACTAAAAAGAACAACTAGTTTTATAACTGAGCTTGCCCTTGAAAGTACAATGTAATTTTTTGAAGGAACCTTTAGAAAAAATATACTTAATTGAATTTTAACAGTTGTTTGCAAAAGTAAAACTTTATCTCATATTTTTCCATTGCCTTTGTGTTCTTGTGTATTGAAGCTTCTGGGTTTTGCACAAGTTAGGTTTGTTTTGTTTTGTTTTGTTTTTGCCTCACAGTTTGCTGTTTGTCTCCAAGTTCTTTGAGCATCACCCAGTACCACAGGAGGAGGCCTCCTTAGCAGAGACTGCCCTTACATCTGGATCCCCTTCTGCACCCCCCTCAGACTCTATTGGGTATGATTTGATTCCTGCTGCTTAATGACATGCTATTTGAACTGCCTTCCTTTGGATCTTTTGGGTAATTGTAAACCTTTCCAGCAGTAGAACTGTTAAATTATGATTATTTTCCCCCAATAATGTATTTTATCACAGCATTCAAGCATTTACATGTATTTGGTACTAAATGGAATTAAAAGCCTCGTATGGTGGTTACACTTTTAATATCAGCACTCATTGAGGCATCAGCAGGCAGATCTCTGTGAGTTGGAGGCTGACCTGGTCTACACAGTAAGTTATTACCTCGAGAAACCAAAACACAGTCAATCAGTGAGATTAAAGCTTGTGTAGATTATATTTTAAGATCAGTTGTTGAAGGCTGGAGAGATGGCTCATCAGTTAAGAGCACTGACTGCTCTTCCAGAAGACCTGAGTTCAATTCCCAGCATCCACATGGTAGCTCACAACTGTCTGTAGTTCCAGTTCCAGGCAAACACCAAGGAAAATAAATTTAAAAAGTGTTTTGGTTTTTTTTTTCTTTAAAGGAAAAAAAAAGATAGTTGTAAAAAAATTAACAAAATTTTTACAGTTTTTTATTTACCATTTTATCAAGTAAGTTATGACCTCTACTTTAAAAAATTAACAAACAAGTATATGACAATTTTTAAAAGTACAAATTATAATAGAGTATACAAAACTTTGTTATAAGAAAAGAAATATTTTATGTTTATAGAATACAAAAAATAGAGTGTACTCAAGAATGTTTAATGGAAATGAGATTTGAAGTTAATCTTTTAAAGATTTCTAGAAGCTGGCTGAACCTGGGGTACCAAGGCTGATTTTAGGGGACAGAGAAGAAAGCAGGCTTCAGAGCCAGTGGGAAACTTGCCTACATTTACAAGTAGCATGGGAGCCTGGTGTGACGCACACCTTTAGAATTCTAGCATTTAGGAGGCTCAAGCAGAAAGTTGGTGAGTTTGAGCATAACCTTTGCTACATAGTGAGACCATAATCCCAAATAATACCAAAAACTAGAAGAGGAAAATGCTTTGTGTGTAACCAGGTAGTAGAGAATTTTGACATTTAGGCTGGTATTTACTTGAGATATGACAACATGGGAGAATAAAGGTTTTCAGACAAGATACCAATGTGATAAAAATTATTTTAAAGGGGAATTCACTTATTAATGAACTTCAGACAGACGGGTGAAGAGGACCACAACGACCGAAGCTTCAGGGGAAGCTTCAGCATGCAGAAGGGACGGGCACTCACTCATAAAGAAAAGGCAAAAGAAAAATAGTAGGAGCACTGTCGGTCTAAGAGGAAAGAAAGCGAGAATTTAAGTTGGCTCTTGAATATTTTTATATAGGTCTGTTAGTCTTTTTTCATTGTATTTAAAGCAGGATTATGCTGTGTCTGGAAGTATATCGGTTTTTAAAAACGATGTTTCTAAATTGCATTCTGACCTAGAATGTCTCAGAAGTGTTTAGTTTATGTGTTAGTTTTAATTTTGTCTGCTTCCTCCTATTCTTCACAGTATGTTATTTCTTTAGACCTTAAAAAACTGTTTGTTTGCTTATTGGGTGGGTGGTGATGTGTAGGTGTTTGTGTAAGATAATATGCCTTGGTGCATTCATGGAGGAGTCAGTTCTCTCCTACTTTGGAACCCGTGATCAGGCTGAGGTGGTTAGGCTTTCATGGCAGTTACACACACAGCCATCTGGGCAGCCTATATTTCTTTAGACTTCCAGCCCTGCGATTTTTATGAAGCCAACGTTCCTAAGGTTTCATGGGTTAAGAAATTATCAAAATAAATTTCTGTTTTCTAGAGTGGTGGCTCTATACTCTCAATACTTGGGAGGCTGAGGCAGGAGGATTGCCATGAATTTGAGGTCAGGCTAGGCTAAAACAAAACCTAATCTCAAAAATAAAATGAAGGTATGTAACTGTCAGTAGAGTGTTTGCCTAGAACATACAAACCCATGAATTTTATTCTCAGCACCACATATACTAGACATGCTGGTTGCTATAATCCCAGCACTTGGGATTAGAAGAAGGAGAATCAGAAGTTCAGGATTATCCTCAGGTAGTGTTAGGCAGTTTAAGACACAGGAGACCCTGTTTCAAAAGATAGGGAGGGAGGGAGGCTAGAGAGTTGGCGCAGCAGTTAAGCTGTGCAAGAATGAAGACCAGAGTTCAAATCCTGGAACCCTCACAACAGCCCAGCCATGGTTTCACGTACACCTAGCAGCAAAGAGGTTAGAGACAGGATTTCTAGGAATGGCTGGCTTGCAATCTAGTTGAAAGAGTCCATGTTTTAGAACAAGGAAAGACATTTTTGTAAATAAGGCACAAAGTAATAGAGAAGGCCATTTGATGCCCGTCTTTGGGTTCTGGCATGCATTACCATCACCACCACTACCACCCCACTACACACACACAGAATTGGGGGCGGGGGGCTGTGAGATGAGATGGCTACCCAGTAAGAAAAAGAGCTTGCCATAAAAGTATGACTGTAAATTGACAAAAGCCGAATGTGGTGGTAATCCCAGCACTCCTACAGCAGAATGAGAGTTAGAAACAAGAACATTAGCAGAACTCTACATAGCACAGCAGTAATAAGAGATCTCACCTCAAAAACAGTAAGAGAAATGACTCCAAAAAAATTGACAGGTGCACACCTGCAACTACACACACAATAATAATGAGGTTTTTTTTATTTTTATTTTTTTAAAAACACTTTTATTTATTTATTTAATTATTTGCCTTGGTGTTTGCCTGGAACTAAAACTACAGACAGTTGTGAGCTGCCATGTGGGTGCTGGGAATCAAACCCGGGTCTTCTGGAAGAGCAGACGGGTGCTCTTAACGGCTGAGCCATCTCTCCAGCGCCCAATAATGAGTTTTAAATATAAAACAATTTTATATTACTACAACCACTCTGTAGTTCTGTCAGATTGTAAATTATCTCTGTTGGCTCTGTTATCAGTTGTATATTTTTGTAGATGACTGAATCAAAATGTTGTTGAAGATTTTAATTAATCCTTTGGCTATGGCAATTTCTTCTGAGTCTATAGCACTGTGATGCTTTTTTAATGACAGGTCCTAGTTCTGTGAGCAGAGTTGTAGTACATAATGAAATTAGCTTGGCCTCTCTGAAGGGTCATAATGGTAACAATACAGTTTGACCTCCAGTAAAGGAATATTGTTTTAAAATTGAGAAAGCATTTGCCTCTGCCATATGTATTTTTTCCTTAACTAGAGTGAAATTAATTCTGATCTTGAAAAGTGTACAAACTTCTCTACAAGTTAATTTCTTAATACTTTTATGTCAGTGTGTAAATTACTTTTGTAAAGATGGAAGCCAGTTAGTTGTACTAGTCAGGGTTCTCTAAGGGAACGAAACTTACAAAATGAACTGAGAGAGAATCTATAGGATATATATATATAATGAATTTATTAGAATGGTTTACAAGCTGTGGTTCAGCTAGTCCAACAATGGCTTTCTACTAATGGAAGATCCAACAGTCAAGTGGTTTTCAGTCTGGATGTCTCAGCTGGTCTTTAGTCTGTGCCAGAATCTTGGAGAAGTAGTCTATAATGCAGTGAAGGAATGTACTTGTTAGTGAGAGCTAGAGAGAGTAGGCTTCTTTCTTCTGTGTTCTTTTATATATGCTGCCAACAGATGGTGTGGCCCACATTAAAGGTGGATCTTTCTACCTCAAAAGATCCAGATTAGAAGTGGATTCCCTCCTCAAATGATTTAATTAAAACAATCTCAAACAGGTGTGTCCAGATGCTAGGGGTTTTAGTTCATTTCAGATGCAGTCAAGAATAGCCATCATATCACTTACATTCAGTAACACAATATTACATCTGTTCCTAGTCCTGACAACAATTATAAAAAGTATGAGTGTAACAAGAAACTTTTATATTCCCCAGCTTAGAATACAAAGGGATAATCACTTCCTTTTTGTACATAGGTAAACAGAAATAGTCATTTTGCTTCAAAATATTTTAAATAGTCTAACCTAAAACTGAAATCTAAACTACTAGTAATTTTCTAGAGAGTGTTAGAATTAAAATTCTGCTTATTTTTAATTTTAAAGGGTTTGTAGCAGGGTCAGTAAAGAGATCTACCACCAGGGGACAGTCAACTAGAAGATAGTCAGGTCCTTCATAGGTTGGTTATAAGTGACAAACTATTCCACAGTATGCAAATGCAGTTTTAGCATTTTTCCAAGAAGGATGAGAGCTGGGAATATACAACTTTAAATTAAACAAAATCTAAACAGACTAAACCAGACTTGTACTGGATGGGCCCACACTCTTCTTTGGGAAGATATTAATGAGAAGCCAAATTATTATTAGATTATAAGATTTTTTTTAGGTCATCATTGAATTAAGACTTTGTGTAGATATTTGAATACACTGGAGAATAATAATGAAATATTTTATAATTATCATATACTTTCCTTCAACACTAGTAGATAAGTTATCTTTGAACCAAGGTACACTTTTACCTTCAAGATGTTATTAATATATCATATTGATTTTATGTAACAGGCCTCATCTTTTACCAGATTAAATGCAGAATTTTGTTTCACCTTGTTTCTAGATTACTGTTCTTTGTATAGAGTTCTAGCTGTTATCTAGTACATATTTCTGACATAGGCTTAACTCAGTAAATTCCAGGAATGATTTATTGTCTACATATACTAGGTCACACATTATATTAATTAGACTATCCTGTACAGTTCTGGTTAATTCAGGCTTTTCCAGTTTTTAATCCTTAGTTAAATGGTACTGTTGTCCTAAGTTGCAAGTAGCTTATCAGTTTGTACTTCTCAGTACTATATTAACTAATAGCATTTTTACATTTTTTAACTATTAAAAAACTTCTTAGCAAAGACCATATTTAGCTTTATAAAGCAAGAATAAGGACAGCTTTTGACACAAACTGATAATTTCTCCATAGCCAGAAAAATCAAAAGGACACAGATGAAACATGGTAACTTTCCCAAAATCCAATTCCATTCATTGTAATTGGGCTTATGCTAATCCTTATAGTGAGTAATGTTTGTTTGCTATTCATTTCTAAACAGACTCATGTAGTTAATATGAATCTCCTGAAGTAAGTTTAATTTATTTCTGATCATATGCTGTAGGTTCTAATGACATGCTTTATTCAGAGGCTTTTAGTCACTCTTGAGCTTTGTTCCTCAGATCTGTATTCTATCCTTTCCTATTACTTTTTTCTTTTTAAAGATGTATTTATTATGTATACAGTGTTTCTATCTGTGTGCCAGAAGAGGCCATCAGATCTTATTTTAGATGGTTATGAGCTGGAAATTGAGCTCGGGAAAAGTACCCTTTGTTCTTAACCTCTGAGCCATCTCTCCAGACCTACTTTTTTCTTAAAATTTTTATTATACTTATTTAGTATGTGTGGGTGCATGTGCATACACCAAGGCACATGTGTAAAAGTCAGAAGACAGTTTTGGAGAATTAGGTCTCATTTCACCATGTAGGTCCCGGGGATCTGTCCACATCAGTAGGCTTAGTAGGAAGCACTATTTTATCTATCATGTGAGCTCACTACCCCTATCCTATCCCCTTTTTGCCATTCTTTCTAATTCCCTTCATTTGACTGTCTCTTTGTTATCTCAACATTGTCTTTTTAGTCTAACAACAGACTAAATTTTATTAGTTTTTATAATATGGAGTAAAATTGTGACCAGTATGTGAAAAGAGCTCAGTCCATGCCAGTTGATGTTAATCAGAGCCTAACCGTGTCCTTTCCCAGGTAGTAATCCCTTCCCTAATCCTGAGAATCTTTTCTGAGGGGTCTAGAGTCTTTATACTCTAGTTTCAAATTCTCAGTGTGCTTTATGCCAGGCTTTTTTAGACCAGCAATCACAGATTTTTTTTATCTATGGCAATAAAAAGGAAAAAAAAAGTCACTCTGTAGCCTATTAGTGTATTTTAATCAAAATAATTCAAAATAATTTTAGGGCTGGGGTGATGGCTCAGTTGCTAAAGTGCTTGCCGTAATATAAAACTTGAGGACTGGAGTTCAGATTCCCACTGCCCAATCAGAAGGCTGGGCTGTGGCTGTCTGAACCTGTGACCCGGTGCCAGGAAGACAGGCAAGAAGACTGTTGGAGTTTGGTGGCCAAGCCAATCAGTCAATTGTATATTTGGGTTCAATGAAAAGATCTTGTCCCAAAAATAAAGTGGAAAGGAAGATATCTGACACCAGTCTCTGGCTTCCCTGTTACCTCCAAAATATCCCAAGTTGGTGTTTTGTTTTGTTTTGTTTTGTTTTTTTAATATTTGCTTCAGTGTTTAATATATGATTTTTCCATCTCTGGTGTTAATAATTAGACATGAAAAAAACATTCAGAAAATGAAAAATAATTGGCACCATATATATTACGTTTCAAAATTTTGAAAATGATTTTTCAGTATTGTAGAAATTTTGTTCAGCACTGGCATTAAGCAGAAGTTATATCTTTGAAGTTCTAAAACATACAGATATATTCTGAAAACTTATTTGTAACTTCCTGAGTACTTCCTTAAATATTTTATCCGAGTAACTTCAGATTATGATAAGTAGTATATAAGAAACAGTATATTTTATTGAGCTAGTCTCTGCCTGTAGCATTTTACTTCTATATGTAATTTTAAAGGATAAAAGCTGCTTCTACTGATTAACCACAGGTAATCTCTAGCCATTTATTGATTTCCTCTGGAGTTTTCTGGATCAGTCATTGATAGGTAGGTCTGCTTCTGAGCAAAGCTTTGGTAGTCTTAGTTGTAGTTATGTTTTTTAAACTAATGCTTTTTGTAAAGCCATTACTACTAGAATTTTGATTCTTTAAAGATTATCATATTAAATACAAAACTCTTACAACTTTCTTTTTAAGTATTATTATCTATACAATTGCTTCAAATCTTATTTCCCAATGACTTGATTTTCCAGGCCCCAAATCCTCACCAGTCCATCTCCTTCAAAATCCATTCCAATTCCACAGCCCTTCCGACCAGCAGATGAAGATCATCGAAATCAGTTTGGGCAGCGAGACCGGTCCTCCTCAGCTCCCAATGTTCATATAAACACAATCGAACCTGTCAATATTGATGTAAGTACTAGAATTGTTAGAACTGAACAGTTCAGGTGGATTTCTTTGTTTTTCTATTATGTTTTTAATACAGATTGGAAGTAAATGCCACCTTTCATTTATCATTTAAATGCTAGGTTCTTATGAATTATAGGTCCAGAAACCCTATAATCCTCTGCAGTACTAAATACTTCACTATTACCAAGTTACCGTTATTCTCATTTTTTTTCTGACACTATCTCTGAAAAAGTTTTAAAATACAATGATTGGAATATAAGAATAATAAAAGCCCTTTGGTGAATTTATGAAGTCCTTTGTAAGATTTTTGTACAATTATTATTGTGTTATAAAAATGACATTATAACTTTTAGTTATCAAGATAAATCACAAGTAAAGGATTCTAAAATCAGACTTTTTTCTACTTTTTGTTATGTTTTTCTCCCTATATTTTGGAGAGTAAGTTCATGTAAGTGACTTTTTCCTAGCGCCATTTTTAACTAAGGCCATCCTGTCTCTATTGTAGCCCTAAATACACAGGAAGTGAGAAGTGGGAGAGGGAGGCGGGGAATAAGGAGCTCGGGGAATAAGAAGTCAAAGCATAGGTTAGGCATGTTCTTGGTGTGTTCAAGCTTGTAATCTTCATATGCATTCGAAAACCAGCCCTTTTTATACCGCTTCCCGTTTTCTCTTGTGATTGTCTTCCCAGTCTCTTGGGCTTGGCTACTTGAAGCTATGCCTTACTCTTTCATTCTTTTCATAACTGCCATAACATAACACATTTTCCTCTTTATGTGTGTCCATTTGACTTCATAATTCTTCATTTGAACAATCTGCTGCATTTATTTCTACCATTGATTTTTCTCCCTCTGTGTTCATCCTGGTGCTCTCACCAGGATCGTTTTGGTTTTTTGTTTTTTAATGATACTTCTATCGTCTGTTCCCTTGTTTGAAAGCTTTTAGTAACTTAAAATTTTTATTCATGCTCAGCCACTTACTATCTGAGAAAAAAAGAGTTACTTTTGACTCTTGACTCAGCAATTAGGGATTTAGGATGAATTAACATACCATCTTTGCTCTCTGTGATGTCATAGTTTAGTACGTGAACCAGACATGCAAATAATCACAAAAATATATAATGCTAGTTCACAGAACGAATGTGATAAATGGCATATAGATTCTTGACTATACACCAGGACAGAGTTTATAGAACTGATAGAAAAATTACAGTTTTGTATCTTACCCAGAGTGACTTTAGGGTATCTGTGGGAATATTATGGCCTCAAATGGAGATATAGCTTGAAAATCAGTGTGTCTGTGTCAGTCAGAGCCATGAGTATAAATAATGTTATTCAAAGAGTATATAAAATTGGAAAGAATAGAAAATACAAACCTAAAGATCAAGTACATAGATCAACAGGGAACTTTTCAGAACATTGAAACTGAGAAGTGTGAGCTTAGGCTGGGACTGGTGGTCATCTCTAAGATTAGAAAAAGCCTCATTTGGCCATAGCTATAGAAAGCACTTTGCTTTTCTACATGCCAGTCTGTTCCTCACAGCCCCAACTCAGATTTCTTCGGCTGCTTCACCAATGCCAAAATCTTAGTGTCATTCCTTTGTACCCTGATCACCAGTCTCATAGATCTGGAGGCTGGAAGCCCACTGTCAGGATTGCCACATCATCTTAAAGTCTTGTCAACACCACCATTTAGGTAGTAAACTAGCAACAAACTGATGTATTTTATTCTTAAGCTGTTACTTATTTTCCATGTGTCTACATCTCACAGTGTGTAAATTCTCAGAACCACCCATGAAAGGTAAAGAAAGCACCAAGATGTTTGGAATAATAGACACCTCAACACCTGGTTCATTGAAATTATGAGTATTTAGTAATTATTCTGTAGATAGAGTTGAAGGTTTTGTGTAAATTAAACACGATAGAAATATACCAGTAAAGAATTTGTTCTTGATTTTACTCAGTAATCCTATTTTCAAATGGTGCCTATTTGCAAATATCTTTTTTAGAGACATTTGGGCCCATTCAATCCTCACACTTGAAATTAAACTGATTAAACTAATCCAAGTTCTTTGAGCTAGGATCCAATTTTTATTACATATGGAATTTCCTCTATTATCAATATTGTGAAATTGTTAAATAATAGAGACCAATTTAAACTAAATCCTTATTTGAGCTATTTTGATTCCCCCCTTTTTAGTGTTGTACATGCACATTTTTATGATAGTATTCAGTGTACTTTTGATTTTGTATTTTTTATTACATGTTTCATGTTTTAAGTTTCATAACTGTTTTGGTAACTGCATACTACTCATTAAATTGGTACACCATAACCATAGCTCAAAATGCCTATCATAGGAAAATAATTATTTCTAATTTTTGGTGTGATGGATAATGCTGCACTAAACATCTTTGTGCATATCATTTTTTCTTCTGAATTATTTCCTTAGGAAAAATTCCCAGAAGTGGAATTACAGGATCAAAGGGTATGAACATTTTTATGGCTCTTAATATGTGCCAGTAGAATTTTCTTTAAGGATTGATAAAACCACTGAGTGACCTGAAATGGATTTCAGCATTTGATCGGGGACTAATAATGCTTTCAAATAGGGCTAGGTTATTAAGTGCTTCAAACTTCAGTGTTTATCATGTACACTAGCTAATTTCATAGCCTTTATTTTGTGAAATAATTATAAGACAGGTAGTGTTTTGAATTAACCCTTCTGCTAATGATTAGTAGAAAATTTGTTTTTATTACTTTTTTACTGTGTGCTTTGAATAAATATTTTTTTACTATTTGTTTTTAGGATTTGATTAGAGACCAGGGGTTTCGTGGTGATGGAGGTAAGTAGTGATTTTACTTTTGTGTGTGTGTGGTTCTTCTTAAAGGCAAAAATGCAATTGCTTTGCTGCTTGTCTCTTTTATAGTTGCTTTTTTCATGAAACAGACACAGAGAAAAATGTGTAGAGAAAACAAAATGGGTTTTTTGTTTTGTTTTTTAAATAGTAGTTATCATTTACTGCTAGCAGAATTTAAAATTAGCCATAACACATAGAGAAAATGAGAAGATATAAAAGAAAGTCTTAAATGTATCATCCACGATTTAAAAATACACTACCAAGGACAGATCCTTAGTTATTTTATTCACTTTTTAATTTCTGCTGCCTCCAAATCTGGAGTTGCTAAGTTTCTTTTGGCCTCCACCAAATACTTAGAAGTACTTAGAATCAGATGAAATCATTCTAAATTACTCTTTGGGGTTTCCTGCCACATCTCTTGAGTTTGTCAGACTTCATCAAGCATTTCTCATCAATTTTCTAGACTATTTGAAATGTACATTTATTTCATGGAATGACCCATAGTGGAAAAATCCAGTTACCCTCTTAGTGGTATAGTAAAGAAAATGTACACATGAGAAATTGCATTAAGATTTCTTACAGAATTTCTATCTATCCTCCCCTCTAGAAAATAATAATGTTTAAGAAAATGTTTTTTGAAACAAGGGTGATAGCATATGCCTAGGATCCTAGCTGAGGCAGAAGGTACATGAGTTTGAGGCTAGCCTAAGTCTACATAACAAGACTCTTTCAAAAAACAAAACAAGAAAACTTGTAATAATGTATCCCTATATTTTATAAGAGATGGCATTTGAAACTGTCTTGAAGTTTTCTTGCAAGAGGTCTTTTGAATTTATCTTCTCAGCTGCCTTCTGTCTTACAAGGAAGATTGTATTAGCTGCACATCATGCCTAGAACTGGGTTCTTCAGTGTGACCTTCTGTATCTTCAAAATAGGTCCAAACCCAGACTCCATGTTTTATACTGAGTAAATACTATATAAACCATATACTGTTATGGTTCTTTATGCCTGTGAGGAAGTCAGATGATAAGTATGAATTTTGTACTTAGTATTAACTGTATCACATAGTTACTCAAGAGTTTTTGTTGTTTGTTATTCCATGAGCCTGCCAATTAATGTCGCTGCTAGTTTGACTTTCATATGTCTTAATAGCTGTGGCTGCTGATAATTTTGCCCAATACATCCAGCATTTAAATGTTCCATCATGTTAGCATCACAATTAACGTAGTAAACAGCCTGCGTAGTACCTAAAATCAAGTGGCGTTTCTTAGCCTTGTCATGAGTCACTTTAAAAAAAATTCATTGGGGTTTTCATGAAAATATAAGATTAAAAAAAAAAGTCCAGAATTATTGTGTGAAGCAGGCTTTAGTTCATCTAATTTATTCCCCATGACTTCTTTCATTTCTTCTGTGTGTCTGTCTTCCTGTGTTTGCCTGCCCCTCTCTTTCTCTTCTAACAGCCCCCTTGAACCAGCTGATGCGCTGTCTTCGGAAATACCAATCCCGGACTCCCAGCCCCCTCCTACATTCTGTCCCCAGTGAAATAGTGTTTGATTTTGAGCCTGGCCCAGTGTTCAGAGGTAGTTGGGCTCTTCTTTCTTGTTTTCACCCAAGCAAACTAAATATAAACTACAGATTCTGTTTGTGCCTCACCCTCACAGCGTGTGTTTGTAAGTGTGAGAGTTTTAAGTACTAAATTTCTGCTTGGCCTGGCTGGAATGCTCTGAATGTGCTTTTCACACATACTCACTACTGCAAGCTTTTTGTATGCTGTCCATTATAAAGTTTTAAAAGCAAGAAAATTCTGAATTGGGATTTCCATCTTGCTTATTGTTGTCTTATTTGTTTGGTCTTGATATCTTCTTAAATTCTGGGAGACATGGGACAGGATTCTTTTTACTTTAGAGGATAACTTTAATTAAGTAGTATTAATATTTTTAAGAAGATAAAAATCTTAAGTGCAAACCCCTATGAAAAGGTTTGTATGCTGAGTGTATTGGCTCATATCTGTAACCTTAGCACTTGAGAAGCAGAGTCAGGAGGATAATCACTAAAGGTTTGAGGCCTAAGAGATTTTTATGGGACTTTTGACAGTTTTTTAAGATTTTTGTAATATAAGTAATTTTTTGTTCTTTATTTTCCCCTTAAATGTGATGCATATATATATATATATTCATATATAAATATGAGTTCAGAAAAATTGGACCTATATATATTAAATTATGCCCTCATAATTAGTAATATAATTGTACTCTCCTATTTTATCTGTAATATTTTAATTTATTGTTAAATTAACTTTTAAATTTTAAGATAAAATTTGAGTATTTTATTTTAAATATTTTTTATAATTATATTTACTGTCTTGATATATTTAGTGACCTATACTTAATATAATGATGGTGCTTTAGAGTTTTCCATCAATTTAGCTATTCCATAGGTGGAATGCAAGTCATTCAGTACTCAGTGCCTGAGGCGTGGGCAAGTTGTTAGTGCCAGATTTAGCATTTAATTACTGTCATTGGCATCCTTAATGTCTGAAAAAACATGATTCTTTTACCCTCGAGAGTAGTATATTCTATAATTTCTTGAGGTTTTTTCTACTTTGTATGGAAATTCTACTTGGAAATCTCAAGCCTATTCACTATACACTCTGGGGAGTAAGTCATTGCTCTACACTCCTCTGTCCATTTATCATAGGTGCTTTCTGCTAACAGAGCATACTTACAAAGCTCACTTGCCTTATAAAATATTGCTATATATCTGAAATACAACTGGGATGCCATAGCATTTATTTGCTCACCTTTATAATATCAAGTTTTTCAGAAAGTCTTGAAAGCCTCTTTAGCAGGGCTGGAGAAATGGCTCAGCAGTTAAGAGCATTGGCTGCTCTTCCAGAGGACCAGGGTTCAGTTCCCAGCACCCACATGGCAGCTCACAACTGTCTGTAACTCCAGCTCCAGGAGGTCCAGCACCTTCACATAGATACACATGCAGGTAAAATACCAATGCACATAAAATAAACATAAATAAGTAATTTTTTAAAAAAGAGAAAGAAAGCCAGGCTCTAGAGAGATGCCTCAGAGGTTAAGATCGCTGGCTGTTCTTCCAGAGGACCCAGAATTCTAAGCACCCACATAGCAGCTCATAAGTAAAAGGGATCTAATGCCCTCTTTTGTCCTCCACAGTCACCAAGGTACACAAACAGTCAAATCACCCATACACAAACAAAACAAAATGAAACAAAAAATACAATAAAATAGTAATTTTTTAAAAAAGAAGAAAGCCTACTTAGCTTTGTTTATATTAACTTTGCAATAAAGGTAACAGTCTATATTTAATAGAAAAAGTTTAGGGACCACTGAAACTGCCCACCATCTCTTAAATAATAGAGCTACAGTTGGAGATAAAAAGTTAAAGCTCAAATGAAAGAAATATTTTAACTGTAAGGCCTTTAAATTGTTTCAGTGTTTATATTATTTAAATTATTTAAATTATTTTGATGTTTATATATTTTTGAAATATTGAGGCTATTGAAATAGTACAAAATGGTTTGTTTTGTAGATGTTTTGTATTGATTTCGTTGTTGGGCTTTTGTTTTGTTTTGTTTTTCTGTTTTTTGAGACAGGTTCTCTGTATTGTGGCCTCAGCTGTCCTGGAACTTGCTCTGTGGACCAGACTGGTCTGAACTTAGAGATCCACCTGCCTCTGCCTCCCAAGTGCTAAGGTTAAAGGTGTGTGGTACCATGCCTGTACTTTAATTTTTTATCAAAGGCACAGGAACTTGGTAGTAAATTTTAGGAATTTTGCCTTGGTTTAAAGATTGTGTTTTTCTAGACCTGTTTGTTAGTATCTATCTTAATGGTCATTAAATTGCTCAGAAAACTAAAAGAAATTACAGTACTAATCACAAATAATGCCCCTTTTGGCCTGTTCTTCATAAAAGGCCAGTATTTAAACAGGCATTGCATTTTAAAGTCTAGATCTCCCCACCTTCTGCCCCTAGTAAGTGAACATGCTTGCTGCCCTTTAATACTTCCTCCTCCTTAGTGTGTGCAATTTCCTTTTCCTTTAGGATCAACTACAGGTCTGTCCGCCACCCCACCTGCCTCATTACCTGGCTCACTCACTAATGTGAAAGCCTTACAAAAATCTCCAGGACCTCAGCGGGAAAGGAAATCATCGTCATCATCAGAAGACAGAAATCGAATGGTAAGGCTATGTGATGTGTTTTTTTCTATAGTCGTAGCCAAATATATTTTTATTGTTTAGATATAATAGGACTGTGTGTTGCAAAGTTCCTGTCAAATAAATTTAAGTTAATAAGTTTTTTGCATAATGTATATTCACACAAAACTTTTTTTGTTCCCAATTCTACTCAAATTTTTATATTTTTGATTGTGAGCCTAGTCTTAACGGCTGAGCCATCTCTCCAGCCCCTACTCAAATTTTTAAGAGGTAATTTTGAAAGGAAAATAATGATGTTTTGTTTCTAAAATAAGGAGAACAAGTATAAAGTAGTCAGAAAGCATAATTAAGCATATATGTACTAAAAGCTGGTTCAGAATGCACGTATCTACCAAATGACCTTCTTACATATTTGAAAATTAATTTTCTGTTACTTTTACCTTACTAATGAAATTGTTATGTTAATTTCTTTTTAGTTATTTTTTTCTTTTTTGATGACCAGATCAGTCAAAGTATGTAAGGAAATCTAGCACTAACAGTTAGCATAGCCTGTTAACCTTAATTTTTAAGGATTTAAAGCCAAAACCAGCCACAGATATATAGTTGCTATCTTGCTTCTGTAGTCCTTCAAATAGCTAAAAAGCCATTTTATTTTAAATTTAAGAATAACAATATGTATCTCTACACATAGTAAATTATTTTTATTTAAAATTTTTTAATTAGCATTTATTTATGTGTGTGGGTGCTTGACTGAATGTAGAAATGTCACGTGTACGTGCGCAGTGCTGAAGGAAGACTGCAGGGGACCCTCTAGAACTGGAGTCATGGGTAATTGTGAGCTGCCATGTGGTTCCAGGACTCGAACCCAGGTCCTCTGCAAGAGCAGCCTCTGCTCCTAAGTTGTGAAACATCTCTCTAGCACCAGTTATTTCTGTTTTTAAGTAGTCTTCCATCCTAATATTGACTTATCTTAAATTTAACTTTGTGTTTTGAGTCATGATTGTAACTTTTCCTCTCTCAATATGGTAGCATTTTGTTTTTTTCTTTTCTTAAAAAGACCTTGTTCTTTTCCTAACTTTTTGTCAGGCCGTAATATATTTAGCATGAAACATAAGGCTTTCTGTTTTGTTTGCCTTGGCTTGACTTTTGCACTATATTTTTTTGAGAAAACACTTGGTAGAAGAGATTCAAGTGATGATTGGGAGATTCCTGATGGACAGATCACAGTGGGACAAAGAATTGGCTCTGGATCATTTGGAACCGTCTATAAAGGAAAGTGGCATGGTACGTATGTGATGTGGTGCCATTGGTGTGCTTAAAAACTTGGTTAAAATTTAAGCCAAAGCTAAGTGTGGTGGCACATGTCCTTAATCTCAGCACTCAGGACACAGAGGCAAGCAACCTTGGTCTATAGAACTAGTTCTAGGACAGCCAGGACTACACAGAGAAAGCCATGCTAGGGGCCAGTGGGGAATTTAGCTATCCAGAAAATTCAAGGCCTACTTGAGCACTATAAGAGATTACTACAAAAACAAATATGAAGTCAAAATATTCAGTTTGCGTCATTAAACTGTTTTTATCAAATGTAGGCGTTCTCTAAAGGTTTCTAACAAAAATGAAACATAAAGACTGGTTTCACAGTAGCCAAGATTGCTGTCAGTACTTTACAATAGAGATTCTTAAAGATGAAGATCTTCCAGTTATCTAGTCCCAAAGGAAGTTTGTTTTCCTTTTAGAAGTATTCCTTTTGATAATTTTAAGGCTGTTATAAATCACAAAACATAAAAAAAAGTTTAGCCTCACTAGTTTTCTAAGATTACAAATTCAAAAGAAAGGAATTACAACTTTCCTTTTCAATGAACAACAACAACAAAATAATATGAAAATTTGGGAGACTGTACCCTGAGCCTAAGCAAATAGTTGGACAGCAATGAATAGGCTGATACATGGGAAAGTATACTCCCCAGAGGTAGGATAAGGATGGAAAATAACACTAGACTTAATACTTATTAGTAGAAGGTTTGATTAACATATTGATACATCCATAGATGGTTATATAAGAGTCAAAATTGCATAATAGAGCTACAGTGATAGGGAGAGATACTGCAAGAACCCTGATTGATATTAGTAATAAAAACCTGGATCATAGAGAGAGGAACAAGCCACAGCCACTTCTCTCACCTTGCCAGCATAAAAATGCTATGTGAATTCTAACAAGGCTGTCATTTCATATGCATTTATTAAGTACTTATACTGCATATACAGATAAACTTAGGATATATATACATACATGACAAAGGATTATTTCTGAATGCCATAATTATGGAGAATTTTTTATTTATGCTTTCCTAAAACATTTAAGTAAACAAGCAGTATTAGGTGGTATAGCTGATAGGATGAATACTATATTACTTTGATAGTTAAAGGGATATACAGTGGTTTTATATATATGCGTATATTATTTATAAGTTTTCGGATAGTTGAAACTTAGCAAGTGAATACATTTATGATTAATAAGCATAACATTTATAGCCTTCTAGAAGATCCTCACGTGCCCTCTTGATTCACTCTCCCTGCAAAGATAACTAACATCCTGGCTTCAGTAAGATATAATGTGTGATTTTTGTGTGTGTGTGTGTGTGTGTGTGTGTGTGTGGCTTCTTTTTCTCGATACTGAAAGATTCATCAAGTTGTTGGGTGTTTGTGTGTCTCATTCATTCTCTAAGGAGTATCCCACTGTGTGATTTTGTAACATGGTTTCTTCCATCTGCTGTATAATAAGTATTTGGGTAGTTCTAGTTTGGTGCTGTTGTGAGTGACACTGCAATGTATATTCTTAGTATATGCCTTTTGAAGAACATATGTGTGTATTTTTACTGGCTATATGCCTAAGAGAATTATAGAACTACACCATATGCATACTTAAACAGTTTTATAGATAATCCCATCCCTGCTGCCAATTGATTATACCAGTTTACACACCTGCCAGCAGTGTGTAAGAGTTAAATTTAAGCCTGACCATGGTAATGCATGCCTTTAATCCCAGAGGAGACAGAACTAGGTGGATCTCAGTGAGTTTGAGACCAGCCTGGTCTACAGAGAGAGTTCCAAGACAGGCAAGGTTACACAGAGAAATCCCTTAAAAAATGTTAAATTTGGGGCTGGAGAGATGGCTCAGAGGTTAAGAGCACTGACTGTTCTTCCAGAGGACCTGAGTTCAATTCCCAGCAAAACCACATGGTGGCTCACAACCATCTATGATGAGGTCTGGTGCCCTCTTCTGTAAAACTGTATGCATAATAAATAAATAAATCTTAAAAAAAAAAAAAATGTTAAATTTAAACTATGATTGTAACTTTAATAATTTTCTAGTCATTATAAATAAGTCATAACTTTTGGGTAAAATATTTATAAGTTTTTCTTTTAAGCTGAGCGCCATTGGACCTGCTGTCCATAGTTTTAGCACTGACTTAGTAAATAACACCTTATTTAATATTGTCAAATAATTATGAAAATTCTGAGTACTTAATTAGCTAAACTAAATTCCCAGAGAAAAAAGGTTGACTATATTTTAGCTTATATTTTGAAATAGTAGTATTAATTGCTTTATGTGGGACTGGCAGATGTGTGTGCTCCATAGTATCTATTTAAAAAAAAAAAAATTAAATTTTAAAAATGAGTGCTTTTAGTCCCAGCACTCAGGAAGCAGAAGCAAGCAGATCCTGGTGAGTTCAAAGTCAGCCTGGTCTACAGAACAAGTTCCAGGACAGCCAGAGCTGTTACACAGAGAAACCCAGTCTTAAAAAAACCATAAAAGGTGGGGGGTGGGAGGGGGTGGGCTAGAGAGATGGCTCAGAGGTTAAGAGCACTGACTGTTCTTCCAGAGGTCCTGAGTTCAATTCCCAGCAACCACATGGTGGCTCACAACCATCTAGAATGACATCTGGTACCCTCTTCTGTATACTGTATACATAGTAAATAAATCTTTAAAAAAAAAAAAAAAAAAAGGAAAATACAGTTTATTATTAGGTAGTTAAATATAATTTTACTGTGACAATTAGCAAAAACACCCAAGAATATTTCATATTTTATAATTGGAAATTTTGGAATAATAATTTTCTTCCAGGCGATGTGGCAGTGAAAATGTTGAATGTGACAGCACCCACACCTCAGCAATTACAAGCCTTCAAAAATGAAGTAGGAGTACTCAGGTGAGCTTGTAGACCACTGCTTCCTAGTGGATTTGCTTAAAGTAGAGAAACAGTGTATCTGCTTACAGATTGTGTTTTTATTGTTTTCCTAATGTGCAGTATCATTTAGTACTATATAAAAAAAGACATTTCAAAACTGAATTAATAGAAATAAAAAGTGTCTAATCGTGTAAAAAAAATACTTCCATTTAGGAAAGTAATGCTTTAACAATTCTTAATGTGTCAAAACGCGTTTAAAATTGTATTAGTCCTGGGCTCTAGGACTTGAGGAGTATTGACAAATGAGAGTAAATCCATGATAAGAAGGCTTGTAAGGGAAGATTATGGAGTTATAAGTTTGTTTAATGGGAGTGCTCAACAAAACTCAGATTTCAAAGCAAAGGCTGTTGCTTTCATAATAATTACTCTTATATTGCAGAAAGCAGAACAAGTTGTGGAGGTGAGAGGAAAATAATTTTGCTTTCACATAAGAAAACTTTCTAATATGTTTAGAACCACTTAAACAAAAGCAACTTCTACTTCCTCATTCAATATATTTAAATAATATATTTCTGAATAGAGTTGTAGGTTAGATAATTGCAAGTTAACCTTTATTTTGTTTCTAGTATTTTTCTTTTCTACTGAAAGCATATTATTAGTAGACTGATTTGGCTCTCTTTAAAGAATTGTTATTGATTCTCATATTTCTTTTTTACAGGAAAACACGACATGTGAATATCCTACTTTTCATGGGCTATTCAACAAAGCCACAGCTGGCTATTGTTACCCAGTGGTGTGAGGGCTCCAGCCTGTATCACCACCTCCACATCATTGAGACCAAATTTGAGATGATCAAACTTATAGATATTGCACGGCAGACTGCACAGGGCATGGAGTAAGTTCAGTTCTGTTAAATTTTCATATATGACTTTTGGAAACCATTTACAGGTACTTCAGAGGCCCTAATAATACCTCTTACGAGTTACATTTTACATCTGTGCAAGGATACTAATAGCTAGCACTAGCTTATTTCTCTAATTCAGCCTTTAAAGTATACACGGAGTGTAGTATTTGATGAGAACTTTACAATTGCAAATGGTGATTAGAATTCAGTGATTTATATGAACAGTGGAAGTACAGAAAAGCAGCCGCCACCCCTCCCAATAACCCCCCCCAAAAGAAAGCAAAACATTACCACAAAAAAAAGCCATTACTAGTTAATGGAAAATAAGTGACTGTTACCTGTGCTTTCACATCATTTTCTCTTACATGACTGTATTTTGTACTGCAAAATAGACAGTTTTTAATGTTTAGGTGAGTATCTATCTATATTCTGATCCCAGTGTGAGGACTTCAGGGTGAAACAGGTATGTCTACTGAATTTTGCTTTGTAACACAAAAGATGTATGTTATATATTTTTGTAGGCTAAAATTAACTAGGGCTGAGTGTACTCTTTTAATCCCAGCATTCAGGAGAAGGAGGAGGCAGATCTCTGTGAGTTCAGGATCAACCTGGTCTGGACAGCAGGACTACATAAAGAGAGCCTGTCTCAAGAAACAATAAAAAAAAAAGTACTGCCTCAAGAAAAAATTGACATAAAACTCTTTAAGTGGAATTGAGCAGTTGAAAAGTAAAATTTAGGGCTGCTGGTGTAGTTTAGTAGTAGAGTACTTGAGCAGCATACGCAAACCCAAGAGTCAATCCTCAGCACAAAACAAAACTGAAAAAGCAAAATTTAAAAGTACTTAGCTAAGGCTAGGCTTGGTGATATATGCCTTTAATTGCAGTATTCAAGAGGCAGAGGCAGGAGGATTTCCTTGAGTTCCAGAATTAACTAGAAAGACTCTGTCTCAAAAAAAGAAAGAAAAAAGTACTTAGCTAAAAACAATAAAATATAAATTTGAAAGCTCTATGAATAGTTTTAAAGTATGTTTTAATTAATATGCAAATTGCTTCTGTGTGCATGTATTATTAGTATATCATCTAATCTTTAAAATGTTATAAAGTAGATATTTCAATTTTCCTTTTACAGGTAAGGAAATAAGCTTTTAAATGACGTGTGTAAGTAACCTGTTAGGTCACATATTTAGCAAAGTTATTTTAACTTAAGATTTCAAACTAGTTTTTCCCATAACCACTTATGCTGCCTTTACATTATAAAATTGGAACAAAAGAGTAATAGTGAATATGTCATAACACCTACAACTCTTCCCTCAAGATCAGTTACAGGAAATAAGTATGAAACCAGGTTCCCAAACCTTTCCTCATTCAAAACTAGGCAATACAAACCTGTATTCAGCCAAAATGCTTTATTACTCATAGTGTCTTAATCACTGTTCTATTGCTGTGACCAGGACCAAGACAACTCTTATAAAAGAAGGCATTTAACTAGAGCCTTCTTACAATTTCAGAGGACTGATTAATAACATCCTTCACTTATCCACTAACAAAACAATCTCAGCCTTTCAACAAAGCAAGAAGTTTAATCTACTCAAATTTTAAAGAGTGTATTAGAATCTTAAGAAAAACCTCTGGCAGAAACCGTCAACAAACATAAACAAAGCTTATTCATTTTTTCCTCACCACTTCTGCAGTACACTGAACATACCACACACACACAGCATCTCTATATTTGCCCCTTCTTTGGGATACTTGTACCACAAATACCTTTATTTCTATTCTCTGTTTTCAAATATACCCTGTTAAGAGAGATTGTTTCTCTGACATGCATATAACTATCATATCCCCACCCTACTTTACCACTATATCCTAATTTTACAGACTTTTTAAATTCTCTGTTGCCCTCAATAGATAGATATAAACTGAGTAAGAACAGAGGCTTTGTTTTGTTCATTGATTTATAGCTGATGCCTGGACTAGGTCCTAGCCTGTGATGAATATTCAATACCTTGACAATAAGATGAAAAAGGAAAGAAAAGCAAGTAGACAGACATGCGTTTGTGATTACACAAAACTTTATTACCTATTGCTTTACTGTCCAGAAAGAAGATTCAAATTCTATTCATATCAAAACTCAGAAATTTAAAAAGTAAATGCGAGAGAGAGAATGACAGGGGGAACTTTCTGATAAAGACTAGTATTTATATTATTTTGAGAAGATGAAGCGATAAAAGGCCAAGGTTAGTTAAAACAAGTGACAGTAGGGAAAAACCTATGGGACTAAGTGACTCCAGAGAGTTGTCAAGATAAGGTGATATGTTCCTGTCACCTTCTAGTCCGGGATTCTCAGTACTGCCAGTGCATATATGATATCTCTCCACCAGACTTGGCCTACATTTTAGTAGCTGCAAAGCACTATTAAGTTTTAAGTCCTTTGGGGAAGTTTGCTCTTTGTTGTTGTTTGTTTGTTTTTCTGTGTAGCCCCAGCTGTCCTGGAACTTGCTCTGTAGACCAGGCTGTCCTGTAACTCTCAGAGATCTACCTGCCTGTGCCGAGATTAAAGGTGTGCCACCACTGCCTGACCAAAAGTTTATTTTTTATAGTCAGTTTAAAATTAAGGAATAAAAAAAACCCACAATGCCTTTTCTGTTTCTTTTTTTTCCCTTCTATTTGAGATGCTAATTTGCATTTGCTTAAATAGACCGATATTTCTAGTTTCTAAAGTCTTAGATTAAAAACTCATAATAAAATGACCGGATTTTGGGTTAAATTTTGGGTTGATATTTTTTTCTCTGTCTTTTCAATCCCATTAAAACTACAATGAAGAAATATTTTTATAAAGTCTAAACTATTACGACTGAACTGACAGAAAAAAGATAGTAGCAATATTTTTGGAAGTTGGAAAACAAGGGAAGAACTGATAATGGACTTTAGTAGAAAAACTAAATCATTAGTTACCACTGAAAAAATGAAAACCATCATATTTATTACAATACAGAACTCTCAATAGTATAGAGAGACTGATTTCAGAAACTGGTAGTTCCTGAACTGGGAACGCTATGAACTGGGGAAGCTATTTTGTTAATCCCTCTCCTAGCCAGTACCACTGGGTGACTGGCAGAAAGACTGAAATGTGGGTCTCTGGCTGGGGAATTCTGCTATATCTGGGATTTGGACATCTTTCCCCAACAGTGGGATTGATTGGGCATTAAACCTAGGGCTGATCGCTAGAACAAGTGTTCTGCCACTGAGATACATCCAACCTGTTCTCTTTTTGATTCCCAGATATTAGCAACTAAACCTGACTCTTCCTACAAGTCCTAAGAGAGTCTTCTCTGGGTAATCTTACCAAACTAAGAGGAAAGAGTGTCACTGTACAATTCACAGACAATAAACCAGACAGTTTACTAGCCCCACTGAATCTGTAGAAGACAAATTATCTCTCAATCACCAGACATTGGAGGAAAAGTCTGACAGACTGGCCTAGGGGTACACTGGGAGAAACAGATAGAATGAAGGGAGAGGTTACTACTCTCACCAAGAGAAAAATGTATTCGTTTCCTTGGGGAAAGACTTTGATCAAACAAAATGCTTTCTTAAAAAAAAAAAAAAAAAAAACACTTTTGTAGCTAGTCACAGTGGCACATGCCTATGACCCCAACATTTGAGAGAGAGGCAAGAGATCATCTCATCTACACAGCATTTTCTAGGCCAGTCAAAACAATGTTCTGTCTAAAAATCATTACCATTGGATATCAAAATGTTTAAATGTTGATACTTGTAGCATATTGGAAATTGTACCCTTTTTAATTATTTAACCTTTTTAACTTTTAAGTTAATTTTAAATTTACACAGAATCATATAGTTTGTTAGAATTCATTTGAGTTGTCTTCAGCAAAAGAAGTTTAAAACTACCAGGCAGTGGTGTTACATGTCTTTAATCCTAGCACTTGGGAAGCAGAGACAAGCAGATCTCTGTGTGTTCAAGGCCAGCCTGATCTACAGGGTGTGTTACAGGACACTCAGGACTACAAAGTGAAACTCTGTCTCCAAAAACCAAACAGAACAAGTTTAAAACTATTATGCAATATAGTTTTAGCCTTTAACTCCTAGCACTTGGGAGCTGGAGGCAGGAAGCTCAGAATCCAAACCAGCTTGTGAGGTGTGAGAATTTGCCTTAAAACAACATGCTATTTGATTTTGCTTTGTCTGAGTTATATTGCACAGTTCAAGAAAGGGACGCTAAGATAATTTTTTTAATGAACTAAGTTGCATAAATTTATATGAGTAATTCAAATAGTACCAACTTGTATATGTAAGTAGTCCCCCTGTTCTTGTTCTGTCATCGACCACTCAGGTATATCTTATATTTGGGTATTTGGGTTTTGTTTTTGCTTTTTTTAGATAGGGTTTTACTATGTAGCCCTAGCTGGCCTGCAACTCAGACTTACAAGTCCCTTTTGCCTTTGCTCCACTAGTGCTGGGGTTAAAGTAATGTGATACAGCACACCTGGCCCATATTTTGATTTTTTTTAAGTGGGGTGTGTGTGTGTGAGTTTATGACAAAAGGAATTAGAGCATAGTCACCAAGTTCACTAGTGGTGTCTCTAGCAAGGAAAAAAATGTATAAACTTTGGAAGCAAATATGTAAAAAATCTTAACAGGATTTATTAGGGTGGGAATATGAGTGATTTTTACACTGTCTTTTGTTGTGGTTTGTCTTGATTTCAAACTACACTTACTACAAAGTAATAAAAAAAATCATTTGAAAAAGACATGCCAGTAACCTACCATCCAGAAATAACTGCTTTTGATAGTTTAATGTATGTTTCGTGTCCTTCATAATTGTATATGTTAATACTATACACAGTGGTTTTGTCACTGTTTCATAGCTATAGAACCAGAATTTGCCTTTCATTTTACTCTTTGCATGCACATCATTACTAATTAATATTATTTTATTAATATATGCTATTATTAATGTTAATATGCTCTGCTGCATATTATTTACTCACTGACTTCCTCATTTTTTTTAATGCCAACTATTTATGTGGTGTGGTCAGAAGTTTCTGTCCTGCCAACAACTCCCAAATACCCAGGAGCTGCTTTACAAATAATTGACTCAGAGGCTTAATATTATAGTAAATGCTAGGCCAGTAGCTCAAGCACATTACTAACTAACTCTTACACTTAAATTAACTCATAATTCTTATCCATATTTAGCCACATGGCTTGATACCTTTTCTCAGTCCAGCATTCTCATCTGCATTCTGGCTGGTGACTGCTGCTCTGCCTTTCCTCTTTTCTTCCCATAATTCTCCTTTTCTCTTTTGGTTTCAACTTTAACATAGTAAAATTATATATATATAATGAAAACAGTTGTCAAGCAAGAATTATAATTATAGTATCTAGTCAGCATTATATCCCACAGCATTGTGGTGTTTCAGTACAATATTTGTTACATTGTAAGTGCATATAAATATATATCAGACATTGTTTTGTATATTTTGTATGCACTTTCTCACTTATTCTTCAAAAACCACGGAGTCAATGTATATAAAAAGATCATATAACTTGCCGCTGGCACCTGGGCTCCCCTGTGCAGCTCTTTTGAGCTTTGTACTATGTTGCTTCTCCAAATTATACAGCCCTTTTACCAACCTCTGCCCTTAATGCCATACAGTATTCCTGCGGTCCACTGGTCATTTACTCCTCCTCTCTCCTAGACACTGCCATACCTCTGTCCCAAACTTCTTTTCTAAGAGTATCACCTAATGATCTTGCATGATCTTACTTACCATTGCATTAAGAAAATGTGTTGAGCAGGAAGTGGTGGTACACACTTCTATTCTCACCCTGGGCCACAGAATGAGACCCTACTTTTAAAGAGAAAAAAAAAAAAAATCCTGAGACCTGAGGATTCTATGCTCTAGATTCAGTGGTTAAATTCTTTGTCTTCAGTTGGTTTGATCTATTATAAACAGGGTGCAGTTAATCCGTTCTTCATGGGGACATTTGTTACTCTCTGCTTATATATTCTTAATCTCTTGTTATGCAGAGTGGTCTGAGTAGCATCTGCCTGGGAACTCTTAAGAATGCTGAGTTTTAGATACTATCTCGGATCTTCTAAATTGAATCTACATTTTAACATCTACAAATGATTCACAAGCTATAAATTAGAAGAAATTTACATCAGAGCATATTTCCCTGCTTGTCCTATTAGTAGCTGGTTCTTAATCTAACCCTCTGGAATCTCATTGAGGGTTTTTGTTTGTTTGTTTGTTTGTTTTTTATGTGCATTGTTGTTTTGCCTACATGTATGTCTGTATGAAGGTGTCAGATCCACTGGAATTTGAGTTACAGGCAGTTGTGAGCTGCCACATGGGTGCTAGGAATTGAACCCAAGTTCTCTGGAAGAACAGCCAGTGCTTCTAACCTCTAGGACATCTCCCCAGCCCCTTACTGAGTTTTATAGTATTGGGGGGAAAATAACTTTAAAATCAGTTCTGTACCCTTTCAGCTACTTCATGTCATTTATACTTAAGACTCTCCTATCAAACTGTCTGCTCAACATGCCCACTTGATTATCTAAGGGATCTTGTGTTTACTAGATCTAAAACTCAGCTGCAGATGTCTCCTCCGCCAGCCTGGTTGTCCGCACTGCTGTTCTTGCAGCTGCTTATTTCAAACCTTATACAGCGATCCTTGAGTCCTCTTCCTTTTTCATACTACACAACCAATGTTATTAACTCTTATTGTTTTTTGTTGCTGTGTTATGAGATAGGGTTTCTCTGTGTAGTCCTGGCTGTCCTGGAACTCACTGTGTAGACCAGGGTGTGCACCATCACAGCCAGCACTCAGTGTGTCTATTTTTAAAGGATATATATCCATAGCCTTGTAACTTCTTGTAACGTATTTAGGTTATCTTTCTTTTCCTTTTTTTTTTTTTTTTATTGGAGCAGAACAGAATCAACTGTCATTTTCATATATTAAAATCTATGGCATAGTCTATTGCAAAATTAAAATTCAGCATTAGGTTATCTTTCTTTTTTTTTTTTTTCTCTCTTCTTTATTTTGTATTTATCAAAAAAAAAAACACAGTAAAAAGAATTTAAAATGTGGAAGAGTTAACAATAACTATACAGAGGATAAGAATGATAGGCATGGCTTATGAAGGGAAGAAATACAAATAAGATTGCTACACCTATATTTTCTAGGTTATCTTTCTATTCATGTATTCTTATACATTCTTATACCTGAATTACCTCCTGTCTCTCAGCTTCCACACTTGAGTACCTCAATTTATTTTCAACACAGCAGCTTATTTAACCCTGTTAAAACAGAATGGGTTGTTAATCCTTCTTTAGTGCCCATGTTTCTCTTATAATGAAAACTGATGTTCTATACAAGGAGAGCAAAGTTTCCACAGCTAGGCTTTTCTCAGTGCATCTACCATATCTTCTCTCCGTTCCCCTCCCCCAACCTTTCTGTTACTTCTCAGATCATCTGTGCTTTCCATTCCAGTTGACTCCACTATCACACTTTGCGTTTTTGCTGTTCTTTGTGTATGTAAGCCCTATGTCTGCCATAGTGCTCTGCACTTTTTCCTACACCTTTCCTTAACAATATACATTATCTCCTTAAAGTCTTTACTCAATATCCTATGAAAAGAGGTCTTCCTTAGCCTAAAAGTAAAACTCCCTGCAGCTCAGCATTCCCTGTTCTTTGCCCAGGCTCCCACACACACCTGGCAACTGCTTGTGGTACACTGTATATTTTACTGATTTATTTTCTATCTTCTGCACTACAGTGTTAAATAAATACCTTGTTTTATCTCCAGGACTAAACAAGAAGAGCAGTTGTTGATTAGTGCATAGCCGGTTTTCATTAAACATATAAAGTATCCCACGCCACCTAGAGGAACACCTGACTCACTCTTGAGGGAGAGGGGAAAGAACTGGATTTGGCCAGAGGTGGAGACTGATCTAAGCATTAATGGGTCAGTGGGACCATAGGACTGTATGCTCCCTGCCCAGGGAGGGGATGGGGAGTTGCAGAGGAAAAAAAAAAAAGTGACCAGATGTGTTGGGAGGGGGAAG